>OZ010580.1:111653283-111880783 GCA_963932145.1 Acanthosepion lycidas | reverse complement strand
GTCTTTGTCCTGTGATCTCTTGGCACAACTACATGTACGATAAAACATATTTTTGTTTTTCACGATTGAAGGATTTCACTTTCATTGCCAGTAGTATACAGTGGTCGGTTTTGATATCAATTTTGTTCTCTTTCTTCCTGTCAGTGGGGCCTACGACATCCCTTGCAGATGGGGCAAGACCAACCCCAAAAGGCTTGGATATAGACGACCAATTTCTGTCTATGGATTCATGTATAAAGAGGACCAATATTCACTTATAGACTCAAGTATAAACGTTAACAATATTTCCCTATAGATTCGAGTATAAATACGTCTAATGTTTACCTATAATGAAACGACTTAAAATAGCCGAATGTAATAAAATATATTACAATAGCTAAATATTACAATGGTGTCATCATAGAATGTCCCAGATTTTGTCAAGTTTAATCCGAAGTTCAATGTATTTCAGTCTTTAAACACGGCTAATGTTTACCTCTCGGCAAAATCTAAAGAAGGGTCTGTAATTTTATCGATAATGACTTAACATCTCTACTTCGGTTACGACCTGTTCTTTTTTTTTCTTTGCTCATTGGTACCTACACCGTATGAATTTAAGCGTACTACGAGATTGCCAACTAGGTCTCATCGTACTACGGGATTGTCAACTAGGTCTCATCGTACCACGAGATTGGCAACTAGGTCTCGCCGTTTGGCAAGTGATGCATGTAACCGTAAGTTCTATTCTAACCATTTCCTTTCTCGCACTTCTCACCCGAAGAAATCTCTTCCGGTTTCTTGCTTCTCTGCCACCTACATTATTGAAAAACTTAAATGCAACGTCAATCACTATCTTCTGTTTTCCCGAATCTGTTGTTTTATTAACCAGTCTCCTCACTAACGTCTTCTCATTTACTTTCACGCTTCGGGACCTTTTGCGTCTTAGTGGTATTATCGTCTTGCTAGGAGAGAAATGATTTTAAAAACTCAACTATGGACACTACTAATTTTTATATATAGTCGCAGTTATAATAAATATTTCGACGTTAATTATGAGTTGTCGTCACCTTAGCTGATTTGACTTTTTTGAAAGTCAAATGAACTAAGGTGACGCCTTTGGTTTTATATAATTTTAACCGCCTTTGGTTTTATTTGATTGAATCTGTCATTTGCAAGTGTATCACTGTTCCTGACTTATCGTGTCTTTTTTTTTTTTATATCCATTCTGATTTGGCTTGCAGCATTTATTTATGATTCATACTGTTTCGTCTTTTTCTCCACAAAGCATTTCTTGTCTTTTGTATCTTTTTCTAAATTTACTCGTTGTGATAGACTTTTTGTATAGACTCTAATAAGAGATTTCAACCCTTTTATCAGGTGATCCTGCGTAAGCACGTGTCCGAAAGTTCGAGCACGATTGCTTGTGTTATTTTTTTTAATTCCTCGTGGAAGATTTTTCTTTTCTCATTTTTCATTCTTTGTTGCATCCTCTGTCCCCTTATTGCTTGTCTTTTTTTAATCTTTCTGTCCTGATTCAAGCAACTACAATGATAGGTTTAAGCGTAGCTTCGCACGTTTAGCAAAATCCACTCGTACTGTTCAAAAAGTATTTCTCATAGCTAATGAGTTTTTTATTTCCTTTATTTATTATTGTTGTTGTAAGCTTACTGTGGTACAAGGCCACATAAGAGGGGCACCAGTGAGATTCGAACTCACTAAATTAGTGATAGTCTGCCAGGGCTACTCAGTAAGATAGTAGAGGCCTACCAGGATTACTCGGTAAAATAGTAAGTCTACCAGGTCTATTCGGTAAGATAATAACAGTCTACCAGGTCTATTCGGTAAGATAATAACAGTCTACCAGGTATATTCGGTAAGATAATAACAGTCTACCAGGGCTACTCGGTAAGATAATAACAGTCTACCAAGGCTACTTGGTAAAATAGTAGCAGTCTACCAAAGCTACTTGGTAAAATAGTAGCAGTCTACCAGGGCTAATGGTTAGCTTGCTGGTTAACTATTACACAACGTCATGTCGCGCTGTCAAATCCTTTATCGAATGTTGATATAATTGCAGCTAACACTGTGACTACACGTGAAATGAAGCATAAATGACATATTTAAAATTTAAAAAGATACAAAGAGAAATGTTGCGGTGAATAGTCATGATCATTCAAGAGATAAAACAATTGTGCGAAACAAAACAAAAAAATACGCCATTAAATTGACTAGAAAGCAAATATGATATTAAAAAAGACGTAAAATTCTAGTATTTTTTTTTTATTTCGTTGTGGACTTTTACTGTTTTAGTTTTTTACTTAATTATTTTTATCTGATTTTTTTTCGTTTATTTTTCATTTGTCTTTTTTCCTCTTTTTGTTTGTCCTTTCCGAATGTGTTTCATATTTTACCCAGTCGGTTTTATTTAATTGTTCAGCCATTATCTTCCCATTGCAAAATTTGGCTTTTTCTCGGTTCCACTCTTTTCTTTCCGCTTTGTTCTTTTCTCTCTTTTTCCGATTCTCGCTTTTTTTACTTTATTTCTTTTCAGTTGTCTTGATTTATATAATTTTTACCGTTCTTTCTTTTCTTTTTTTTTTGGTTTTAATGTCATTTTCTTTATTTAATTTTTGTTTATACTTCTTTATATTTCTTTCTTTATATTCGTTCACTTTTTTTTTCTAATTCTCCTTTCATTCTGTCATTCTCTTTTTTTACCCCTCTCTTTATCATTCTTACTTCATTCTTCTCACCATTTATTTGGATTATTTTGGTCATTCTCAATATATTAGGTCGGTGCAAAAATAATGACGTAATAATGACGTTTTTTGACGTATTTTTTTTTCTGTCTTTTCTCTTTTTCTCGCTTTTTCTCTTTTTCTCTCTATTCTCTCTTTTCTCTCTTTCTCTTTTTTCTCTCTATTCTCTCTTTCTCTCTTTTTTCTCTCTTTTCTCTTTTTCTCTCTTTTTTCTCTCTTTTCTCTTTTTCTCTCTATCATTTCTCTCTTTTCTCTTTTTCTCTCTATCATTTCTCTCTTTTCTCTTTTTCTCTGTCTCTTTTTCTATCTCTCTTTTTCTCTCTCTTTTTCTCTCTTTATCTCTCTCTTTTTCTCTCTTTATCTCTCTCTTTATCACTTTCTCTCTCTTTATCTCTCTCTCCCTCTTTCTTTCTCTCTTTTTCTCTCTTCGGTCACGTATTCCCTTTGCACCGCTGCAACAATCTTCTACCTTCCTTAATAAACACGTACATATCATATATACACACACGCTCTCCGGCTATTACACGTCTCTATCTATGCGTATGTTTATACGACATCCTGTCACAACTTACACAAATATTATAAATGAGGACTGCTTATAGTTTCATTCAAAAGAAAAGATAGATAACATTCAACTTTCCTATCCTCTCCCCCCCCCACCCCGCTTTGCAACTGTCCACTGATTTCCCTTAAAGTATTATCTTTGTTATTATCAATATCAACTGCCGTACGTCATCTTCATCTTTGTCAAGATCATCGCATCACCTTTGGTAAAAGATTATTATTTTCCGTCTCAGCGGTATTATCACAGATTGTAATAACACCATTGCCTGCTGGCTGTAGATTATAGCACCACCGCCGCCATCATCATCATCATCATCACCATCACAATGTTCAATTCCTTTAATTTATTCGCGATCATGACGAAGGCCAGTGAACTGAATCGCGCCAATGTTTCTGTCAGATTAACTCGTATAATCATCATCAGATTTAAAACCGTTTCTGCCATCAGTCACGGAACCAGTACCATCGATATCGGCAAGACTAAATTTAATTTCACCACTAGAATTACCATTAATATATTCTATACACTAAGCATAGGATTTAATGCAATTGTCAGTGCCGTTTTCAGATGTGATAGCATCGAAATTCGAATAACCACAACTCATCGCGTAACCCGATAGCGGAGATGTTTTATTTATTGATTCAATATTAAAACTGAACTAAAATTTATAAAAACAAAAAAAAATCCTATTAAGTCGAGTCGCTAAGTCCAGATAGTGCTTTGCGTAGAGATGAAAATATGAATTGAAACAAATCTACTTCTAAAAAGCTGAGTAAATTTAGATATTTATAAGATTACTTATAGTTAGAATTTTATTCAATACTGTTTATGTAATCAATTATAACACAGGTAGAATTTCTCCAATAATCCGTCGCTTCGCTAACGGCAAGATAATCAAATTACAAATTAATTGTTGTCCATTTAAGACATTTATTAGAAAATATATTCACCTTTATTTCTTATGCCCCAAGGGGTTACTGGGTGTGGAAGAATTAGGAACAGAAAGATTAATAATGAGCGGGAAGAGAAAAGAGTAATCAGGAAGACAGTAGATAGCGATTGGCATTGCATTTAAATTTTTTAAAATTAAAGTTGGCTGAAAAGCATGGAACCGGAAGGGAGTTCCACAATCGAGAAGTGCGAGAAATGAAAAAAATGGTAGTATAGAAATAAAAACTACATCTAGACAGATTATCTGTAAATTGATGAGATTTCGATGTCAGTCTAGCACTGCGTTTAAATCAAAATTCTAGGTACTATAGCGAAGAGATCATACAAACAATTACCAAAAAAGTATTTATAGGAAATATATAAAGAGTCAACCTTACGGAGGTGGGAAAGTGACTGAAGCCGAGACGCCAGATCAGGACCGATAATGTTGCAGATTATTCTTTCTTTCTTTATCAAGGAGCTAGCTTAAATAGAGAAGTCATAAAAATGACGTCAAAGACTTTCGGCTTAGACGTTTCTCCTGTGAACCAAACGTTGTTGCCAGACAGAAAATGAAATTAGCCCTCGCGATACCGACGTTAATCTCAATTTTATTCAAAATGTGTGTATAAATGTATGTGTGTATATTTTATATCAGTGACAAACCTAAAAATATTTCTACAAATTGAAAAAGAAATATTAATAGTTTCGTATTTTTATATATTTATTTATTTATATTTTAATCGATTCACCACAAGTAAGTCGATAATGCTACTAAGACACGAGGTGCTATAGGGAGTGGAAGCGAAACCGGAAATCCGATCCTAAACAGAAAAGAAGAGATAAACCTTTACTCCAGTTCAAAAGATCGGAAGGTGTGGGAAGCGGACGATAGGGGAACATGTATATATATATATATATATATATATATATATATATATATATATATATAAAACACATAAATTTCAGAAATAAGTTATTCCAAAATAATTTCGCTTGAAGATGGAACAGAGCTTACTTTAATTCAATTTAATTCAAATAATTATATTGAAGTTTTCGGCTCTTGTTTTGAAACATGAGACCTCTTATGTAGCGTGTTGGAATCATATTTTTAAATAAATAATTATATATATATATATATATATATATACATATATATATATATATATATATATATATATATATATATACATATATATATATATATATATATATATATATATATATATACACACACACACATATATATATATATATTTATATATATACTCATATTGAGGGGAAATAAAATAAAATAAATAGTAAATATTTAACAGTTTAGGAACGTTAGAAGTATCGTTGAAGTAGACTTTAAAACAAACCGGAAAAGCAATACTCTTGTCCTGTTCAAAAGATCTGGGAGGGGTGTGAACCGAACGATAGGCGAACCTATCTACTCCTATTGGTTTTTTTATGTCCAAATTTATAATTTCCTTTTTCAATGCAGAGTAGGGGGATGTCAAGACTTAGTGGATTAGGAATGTTTTATTCTAATATCTTATTTCAAACTCAATCAAATTGTATACGTGTGTCTACGTGTACATTAAATAGCAGAAGTACACAAAACACACGAAATGCATGAAATGTCACATTCAGAGTGACGGACAGAGAATCAGCGCTACTTTTATAATAGATTAATATTAACAATATATCTACTTCTACAATCCCATGTGTTTTCAACACAATGCGAAAATAGCTGGGGTTTTTTTTTGGGGGGGGGGTTAATCGCACTGAATATGAGAAAAAGGATTTCACTAATGTTTTAGGGTTTATTTAAAGGAACTAAAACTCGTTTGATCATGAATTGATTTTTACAATGTTCTGTTTCTTCATATACAAATTATTTAAACATATATATTTTTAATGATTGAAAAATAAAATCTTGCATCCATTTTTTTAAAAATCTTTTCACGCCAAGCAAAGCAACAAATGCCACTAGAACACTGAGTGAAAGAGAATGAAGTTTGTAAAATGCGGAGCATTGAGAAAAGGACAAAGAGAAGATGGCGATTGATGTTTCATATAAATTTTTGAAGATTGTAATTATCAGGGGAGGAAGAAATCGGAAGTTTCACGGATAAGAAGTGCGAGCAAAAACTGTTGAGTAGAAGTGACGTTTGCATCTAACTAGTTCACCAGTAAAGTGGTGAGACCCAGTTGCCAATCTAGTCAGTCAGTTATGTTCTATACGTGATATACGCTTGAACGATCATGTATCTTTCGATACATGTCTGAAGAGGCAAATCTTTTTCTAGAGTAGGTTGCCATTTCTTTCTTCGGTAGATTGGTTGCCAACCTGTCTGTCTTGCTATTCAGCCCATAGTTGGAGGGGAAGAGATGGATTCATACCTTTCCCTAGGGTAATTGTGCGTAAGTGAATTTAACAAACTTGACTGGAATTCGAACTCGGCTTTCCAAGTTCTCACTCCGAACCGATATGTATTATACCACAATGCACATCCTCTATCGTCAGCCGAGTAGCACGCTTAAATCCATGTCTGGGAAACAGGGAGGAAAAAGATCATCCTAACAGTTGCCATGAAAATATTTATCGAACAGCCGAGGAGGGGGGGAACGTCACGTCGGTGAGAAAGTGAGTGGAGACGGAATGTTTTGTTAGGATGAATTGTATTGCATATCCTTCTCTGGATTTTTCAAGAATCTTGAGATGCACACGAGGATCACTAGACCAGGTATGGTATCAGGATTCAACACACGGACGAATGTGATATGTATAAGTACACCAGATGGGTTATGGCGAGAAAAATCTTTTGGCACGACACGATGAACTAACCTTTCTCGCAGCAGACGTAGCAATTTACTCTATATAGTCGGTGCACTTACGATTAAATTTTGACCGCAGTCTTCCTTAAACAAAGGAAAATGTCAATCCTGTAGAATTATTAAATAATGAGCATACAACATCTAAAAATACCGGACGAAATTTAATTTTCATTCCGATAAACTTTGAAAATGCCATGAAGATTAAGTAAATTTACTTTATTTTGCTTTCCCAGCTTACCAGTAACCTTTTTGTTACTGCTAGTGTCGTCTGCTGTAATGCATTCTTTCTCTAATGATGCCGACTGCACTTATCAGTACATGTATAGTGATATGAAACAACAACGTTTGTATTATAGCGTTGCCCTTAGAGACAATGATTCGACTTCTTATAGCTGCGTACTGACTATAACATTGCTCCATTACTTGGATGTTAGTAATTTCCTAAACAGTTAAACTATTTTAGCCTACAGGGAAAATCTCAAGGATTAAGTACCGAATTTTGCAAATTCTAACTTATAATTTTTTCAACGATCAATTTAAGGTTTTCAGACCACCTAATAATCTGATTTCTGCCTCGTTTTTTACCAGAGATTTTTTTTCAGTCATACTGATCTCAATTTTGAAATGCTTCAGATCCTGTATACTCAATCTAAGCAACTTTCCCTCTGTTAGCTAAAGGAATGGCTACTATGTCGTAATGTAAATTTTTACAATAAAGTACCCCTATACAAGGTACAAGAACCATACAACCAAGAGTGTTACAAAGTAAGAGGTAAGTTTGTGAGGATATGTGGGGAAGATAACAATTAACCCATGACTCGAACAGGTCCTGATTTTAGGGATCAGAGAAGCATCCTCTTGGGAGTCGTTTCCAAAAGGTTCGTGGGAAGAAGCTGTTCGAAAGGAACATGGAATACGGTGAAGGTTAGAACTGGCGGAAGTAAGGAATTTCCATAGAAATAGCGATAGAGTAGCGTGTGGCTTGCAACGTGTTGTAGGGTGGGGTATAATTCAACACCCATGAGAACGTGGAGACGCTTTTGAACTCTATCTAGACGGGAAACTGAGGACGGGGATGTTCTTGTCCATATATGATAGCAGTTCTTCATTTTTCAGACCAATCTGGATCTTATAAAGGTAGAGGATATTACATCAGGTACTTAATGGATCGGTACAATGAACTGACTATATTTTCGGGCATTTTTAGCGATAGGATGTATGTATGAAATTCACTTCAGGTCTGGGTTGATATTAAGCCCAAAGAGGCGCTCAAGGCAGAGGTCTTCCCTGGAAGAAAACCTGTTCGTTGAGATGGGTGAAAATTTAGAATCGGCTCACTGGGGAAGATAGACTATCCCCATTACTTTCTCGACAGTTTTGAATATTCTCTTAGGCTTGCTGCTACCCAAGACTAGACAGCCTAATCTAGTTTATTTAATCCATAGATAGGTGGGAGAGAAACGGATACGTCTATGCCTTTTTCACTCTCTATGCCGGTAGCCATTTCGCTACGTATATATATATATATATATATATATATATATATATATATATATATATATCTGTTGCTTACAACGCTATCAAGACACAGAAAACCTTGGGTTTCAAACAAAATCAGCTATATTCATGTCCAATTGTTGACATTTCATAACACAGTTAAAATAAGAAGCTAGCGATTTTTTGTGGCTTCAATAAGCCGAAATAAGACAATTTCTATTGTTATTGCTCTTTTCTGGGCTATTCGGTTGGTGCAAAAATAATGACGTAATAATGTCGTTTTTTGACGTTAAAAAATACGTCAAAAATTATTACGTCATTATTTTTGCACCAACCTAATATAGCCAATGATATAAAAATGAGGTGAGTGCAAGGAGAAATACAACGAGATTGTCAACATAGATAAAAAAAAATATCTATAATTGACTAAGAAAAAAAATCATTTGGAGAAAAATATTTTTCCAATATGGCAACCAAGTCAGTGTAATTATGTGAAAAGCGGATCTTTTCTGTTAATTCACCCCAAAATAAAAAAAAAAAATATATATATATTTACTAAAATTCACACCAAATTCTCCCAGAGGACCTTCCATTGCTCTCTGATTGGGTTGACCTTTGCAATAGCCCCAAATGTGGGCGACGAGTGTGCTGTTTCTAACTGGGGGATGGGGGGTCTACATTCGCGATCACCCCCGATGAACAAGCCAAAAACAGTTTTTTTCTTTTTTTTTAAATTGTAAAAAGAAAAAAAAATCCTTGTAAGTACCTCGAATATCACACTTACGAAATGAGAATAAATCTGATTTTTCATTCTGATGTTTGAAGTTGTTGCGAAGCAAATGCTGGTTTACGATTAATTAATTTTAAAAGAGTGTCAAAAATTTAATAAAAAAAAAAAACTTTCATTAAAATTTATAATTTCTCGGTGAATTAATATTTGCGATAAGTACCTTTACATGGCAGAACAAGGTCTGTGAGAAATAGCAAAAAGTCACAGCACATTAAAAGCTACAAGGAACAGGAAGAAATGGAGAGCCATAATCGCCTACGTCCTGAAGGGATACGGCACATAAAAGAACAACTTTACATTATTTGAAGAATTAACAGAAAAGATCTCGAAATGCAGCAATCAGCTTGACATCGTTCAGTGACCAAACTTCTGACTAAAAAAAACTTTACACTTCTCGCGCGTCTGAAGAGAATACATTTTGACTGACACTATTTACTATAACTGGTGGCAGCTAATTTTGGACCTGAAAGAAGCGAGCAAAAACATCAGATTGACAAAACAAAGACTGGTGATGAGAAAACGATTTTTTGTTATTTTTATTCTTTTACACAATAACGTTCACCCTGTACCAAGGTTCGAGATCCACTCGAGGCAGAGGGTTGCAGAGAAAGAGGCACAGTTTATGCGGACATGTGGGGGAAGATAACGGCTAATCCGTGACTTAAACAAATTAAGATTGTAGTGATCGCCTCTTGGCAGTCAGTTCCACAAAACAACGTTTTAGGGAAGAGGCTACACGGGTGGAACTTACATCTCGCCAACAGAATGCCAAGAGAAGGAGGGTTGTTCGCTACAATGTGCGTCACATGGCAGGTCTTAGCCGCGAAGCTTAGATCTAGTGGAAGTAAAGAATGTCGTTCGTCTCAACACTTTACATGGAAATAGAGAAAGAAAGGAACGAGAGGCTTCTGATATTTTGTCTGTTAGGAAGGGTTGTAGAATTTGAAAATGGTCAAGAGTTCAGGTGTGGTGGGAACACGAATCGATTTGCTTTGGTTGTTTTAATGTAACGGTATATCATTCTATACGGGTTTATTTAATGCCTCCTCCATAATGAAGCAAACAGTTATTAAGTTTATTTGACGTAAAGATGAAAAACAAAAAGAACTTACGATTGTCAATCACGTCCCGCATCCTGTAATAATTAGTGACGTCAGGGCGCCACATATATCTTAGCAGCGCTGAAAGTGTCTTGGGTAAGATAGTCTGGCGGAACCCATCCCTCTTATAGTTAGTTTTGAACTCAGTTTCCTTTCTAGACTTGTTGACACCCTCAAGGCAAGCGAATCCAATCTGCCATAGCTGAGGGAATACGGATTCATGCTTTTCCGAGGGTATCAGTGTGAAATGAACAAAAAAGAATGTAGATGGGATTGAACTGGGCACGCTGAATCTACTTAACGCGCCAATAACCGTTACATGATCCGTGCCTCTAAAGAAAGCAGGGAAACCCAACTGAGATAGATGAAGGAAACAAATCTCAAAGTATCTCTCTTTATGGGCACGTCCCTTAGTACCTAGTGGATTGAAGAAGTGAAAGCTAACTTTAAGCTCATCAGACATGATCTCGAGAAACAAGGCTGATCTAGTGCAGTCCCTATCAACCTTTTTTTTTTTTACCAAATCTTCCCTTTTCACCATAAGTCAGAATGTCACTCCCACCTTTCCAAGATTGCCAGAAGGTGTATTCCAAATAATATGTATTTATTAGGTTGGTGCAAAAATAATGACGTAATAATGTCGTTTTCTGACGTTAAAAAATACGTCAAAAAACGACATTATTACGTCATTATTTTTGCACCAACCTAATACTATTGAAAATCTTCATTCTTTTCCATATTAATACATATGCATTTGCATGGATTATTTTACATAGAGTTTTACAAATTTAATAATAAAATGCAGATGGATTTTTAAACTTGAATGCATGTATAGAAATTTGTTTTAATTCATAACTAATTATTTACACTTTTTACATCGTTCGGACTGTCTTCATCTTTATTGTCATATTCACGACGTTTCGACCCTTGTACACTTTGGCTTTCTTCAGGTGATATACGTTGGAATTTCAATAAACAAATAGAGTGCCACGGTATTGTAATTCAATATAAATTAAAAAAAATTTGCCTCCTCCTGTAAACCTAAAATTCCCTCAGTGTGGGATCTCCCCCACCCCGGGTAAGTCTGTTGTCTCTTTCTGATTAAGAGTATTAACTGAAACGAAATATCCCCTAAGCGGAACGAGAATACTTGTGAACTTCGGCTCAAAGGGTTTCGCTTCAAAATGACGTGGAAAATACAAAAGATATAGCACGAGAACTGGAGAAACTTTAAAAATTGAGAAATTTAAACAGTACAACTGATACCTGAAGAAGAGCAAACAGTAAGACGATCGAAACGTTATCAGCTCGACTAGCAGTATCTTTTTACCCTAAGTACTGAGATTTGTCATTCTCATTAATGACAGTTGGTAAAATTAGCCGTTCTTGGACAAGAGACGTTCGGTATACATTGTTTGAACAGTGGGTGTCGCTGTAGTATTTCCAGGAGACTAACTAGGAACAGCGCGCCGAAAATTCAGTAGATATTAAATGAAAGTAAAATAAACTCTCTGGAAGGGCAAGGAGATATCAGGCGGGTAATTCCAACCACGGGGAGAATCCCCCTTCTCTTTAGGACCCCTGATGTAGGGAGTTTATTCAATTTCGTTGATTTAATCCCAATTACTCTTTTTAACAGAGACAGTCTTTCTACGACTAACAAGAAACTGTAAAGAATTCGTCTGTCTAGTTAGAAATATTTCCGGTTCACATTATTTGCAAACTGTTTAAGTAAACTCGCGCGACTTCCGTCTATCATTCTTTCTTTCTTGTTATGTGCCATGTCCTTTCAGGACGTAGGCGATCATGGCTCTCCGCCACCATCTACCTCTTGCAGCTTTAAATAAGTTCCTTTTGATCTTGGGGAGGAAGCAGAGGGTTCCTCCCCCGGACCACGTTACTTAACTCCGCCAGGTATGTCACGCTTTGTTTTCCCTTGTCTCTCTTTCTCTCTATTCGACCTGTGAGTATCAGATTCTCCAGGTCCTTCTTCCTCATTATGTGTCACAAAAACTTCAGCTGCCTCTTCCTAATATTAAGTATAAGCCTCCTCCTTATTTGCAATCGCTCTAAGTCTATGCTCGGTCCATGATATCCTTAGCATTCTTCTGCAGAACCACATTTCTGTCGCCTCGAGTCTCATCTTCATCTTTGAGGAAATCGTCCAGCATTCGCTGCCGTAAGGAAGGATACATGTCACGTAACAGTTCAGTATTCTTTTCTTTGTTACCAAAGATATCTTCCTGTCTTGCAGTACTCTGACCAGCTTTTAGAATGTGTCCTTGGCCACCCGAATACGTCTACGGATCTCAGTGTCGCACTTACCATCCTCTATCAAGACGCTTCCCAGATATTTAAACGTCGGCGTGTTTGATTCTAGTGTTCCCAACCTTCAGATCGCCTTTCGGGCTCATCCTCTTATTGACAACTGTCCATCACTATTAGCAAAATACTGACCTGAAAATAGATATGTTGTTAAATAGCCTCATCAGATCTAGACTTTCGTATGGATGTCATGCATGGCATACAACTCATTCAGGGATGTCTAAATTATGATTTTTATACAACCATATTCTCAGATCATTGTTGGGTACCTCGAGGCGGTGTAATGGTTAGCAAGCTTGTCTCGCTAGAACAATTACGACTGAATAGTGAGTTCGATCCTCACTAGGTGCCTGATACTTTCGGCCTTGTGCCACACCTAAACTACACTTGGAAAATCACTAGGGCACCTCGAGGCGGTGTAATGGTTAGCAAGCTTGTCTCGTTAGAACAATTAAGACTAAATAGTGAGTTCGATCTTCACTGGGTGCCCCATATTTTCGGCCTTGTGCCACATGTAAGCTACGCTTGGAAAATCACTATTCTATGATCAATGTTTAAACATCCCTTCAAACAAATTAATTCTCTCAATGTGAAAGCAATCGATCTTTCGTCGGACATCGTAGACTGGAGATGCAAAAACACATTCGAAGAGTTTTACAAAATAACATCACTTAAACAAAACTAAGAACAGCCTTAATGAAAACAAGTCGTATATGTAACTAAAACAGAAAATAATGACACAATCAATCTTCTAGCAAATACAAAAAAAAAAAAAAAAAAAGATAGGAAGGAAATTCTAATCAACAGAAGAAAGTTAGAAAATTCCGTTGTCATCAGGGAGTGGGAAGCTAACTCCCTGTAAACCTGTTTCTATAAGAAAGATTTTTTAATGAATTTCAGACGACAGCAACGCCCACCGTTCCGTCAATGAATGCCGAATGTTTCCTGTTCATGAACGACTAATTTTATCATTGTCATTAATGAGAATAACAAATCTGAGTATTTGGGGTAAAAAGCTACTAAAATCAAGATGCAGGCACTGTTAGCCGAATAATTGAGAATGTTTTGAGTATTCACATCTTTGTTGTTATGATCAAAACTTTTCGGTCGTCTTACTGTCTGGGCTTCTTCAGGAGTCAGTTGTACCCGATAACTTTCTCTAAATGTTTTTTGCAGTTCTCGTTCTGTGTCTTGGTATTTTCCACTTCATTTTGAAGCGAAACCCTTTAAACCATGTATGAAGAATTCTCGTTCTGCTTAGGGGATATTTCGTCTCAGTGAATACTCTCTAGTCTATCGGAATCAGGAAGAAACAACTGAAATTCCCTGGATCTTTAATGTAGAAGGGCTTGAAGAATTTGACGCTGAAGCGCATATCGAGTCTAAGGGCAGAGAAAGGCAGTGGACTACCCACCTGATAAGGTTGTGTTAACTGATGGCTGAAAAGGATAGGGGTGGCAAAATGAGAAATAGTACTAAGAGTTATAAACGATAAGAAGAGATAGAGTGCCATGATCGCCCACCTACGAAAGGGTCATAGTGTATAGTATATGGACGGCAGAACAGGTAGTGGGTGAAAGTATAAAAAACATTGCTAAGAGCTACAAACAATAGGAAGTTGTGGAGTGCTGTAATAGTCCACGTTCTAGAACAGTGACTCTCAATCGCCGTGCCGCGGCACACTAGTGTGACGCAAAATACTGTTACGGCATAAACACGCACACACACACACACACACACACACACATATATATATATATATATATAAATAGAAGTCAACACTTAGAGGCGACAGTCTGTTTCATGCTATATGCAATCGTCAGGCCACGTGTGCTGTTATTTTTTTCGGCTATTTATATATATAAGGGTCAGTGGTGCATTGCAGGTAGTCTATTTTGGCTGCAAGTCGAACTATCCAAGGTTTTTCCAAGCGAGTATCACCATTTATATATAGATAGCTATATCTATATCTATATCTATATATATATATATATATATATATAGATAGATAGATAGATAGATAGATAGATAGATATAGCTATATATATATATATATATATATATATATATATATAGCGTCGACTCTCCCGTCGAATTTGACGCATAAGGGTCAAGCAGATCAGTTCCCAGGAAACCCACACCCTGACAACACCACATGAGATTTGATTATAGTGGTGAAGGTTTCGTGCAGGACAATCCACACTTTTTGAAGGGCCGAATACAGAGACCTGGTGCACTAAGTGCCACAAGGTCCCCAAACGACCCTCCGCAGGTTTTGAATTCAAAATTGTCCATCTCCTACACAAGGCTATAGAACCCAGTCTGTCCTGCTATTTACCCATAGCTGGAGGCAGAAGAAGAGGATTCACACCTTTCCCAAGGGTATTCACAAGAGTATTAGCACGTAAGTGAATGTAATGGATTCGACTGGAATTCGAACTCGGCTCTCCGATTCCTCAACCCAAGCCGCTATCCATTACTCCACCGTTCCCCCTCCCCCCTTCTCTCTCTCTCTCTCTCTATCTATCTATCTATCTGTATATCTATCTATCTATGTGTGTGTGTGTGTATGTATATATATATGTGTGTGTGTGTGTATATATATGTATATATATGTGTGTTTGTATATTTAATTATATACAGTATGTGTGTGAATGGAAGTAGTAATTGTACAGCGCTAGTATTTGAATAAATAAGTATTTTCAAATAATTATTTTCACTATTTTTTTTAATATATTTTGGATTTCAATACGAAAGGAAAATTTCACATTAGCTAAAAAGACTTTATCAGTATTATTACAATTTTATACTTATTTATGTGGAGTATGCGTCGCAACTCTAAATAACATAAAAAAAATAAGAAGCGAGAATGATTGAGCTCAACTGAAGAATAAATGATCTGCTTATCGTACATTCGACCAAACATTGAAGAAATCGAAAAAAAAAAAAAAACAGAAACAAAAAACAAAAACCAAGCACATGTTTTACAATAAGCTGTACAAATACTTGAATAGAAACATTGAAATGAAGTGAGTTCATATTTGTGTGTATATTTGTTTTTAAATCTATGGTTTTATTTCATAACATTTAAACGTATACCCTCTAAAGATGTTGGTAAATGTACTGTGATAATTTCATTTCCTACTGCTGCTTATTATAAAGCATTTTCTTTTTCCAGTATTTATAAAATTTCCTTCGGAGATGTATTTCTCTTTTTGAGTCAGCTTGCAAATTGACATTTGTTTCTCGTTAGTTCTGTAGCATAGACAAAATCCAAGTTCCAATGGCTCGCATTTCGTGTTGCATCATTCCTTTTATGTTTCCAGTATCCAGATGGCATTAAGCTTTTTTCTTTTAGAGAAGAAATGTTTGGTGCCAACTTGGGAAATGCTTCAGAAATTCTTGTATTTTTTTTCCTATTTCTATACAACTAAAAATTTCCATTAACCAACAATATTCTCCACGGAAATCACGACTAAAAAGATTAAAACGAAATCGAAAATGAAAAAAGGGTAGGAATCGTGACTAGATATTAAAGAAAACAGCAGTAACAATTATAATAATCCAAACAAATGAAAGGAACTTTCCTGGAAAGGAACTCTGTTGGAGAAAACCATCTTAATGTTTTTTTTAAATTCGGTCTAGTGTCCTCATCTTGTTTTTTTATAACCAAAACCTTTCGATCTTCTTTCTTCCTTTCTTCAGGTGGCAGTTGCGCTTGCTGACGTTCTCGAAAGTTTTTGCATTTCTTGTGTTAGATCATTGTATTTTAAACCGAAACTCTATTCTATCCACAAGGCTAGTGTTCTCTCTTCCGCTGAAGGGATATTTCATCACGTTTAAATCTTTACAGTCTGTTCACCTTTTGTTTTAATGTTATCGTTGTACAGATTAATAAAAACGCGAGAAATAAAATGGTAAAAATGTTTCGTTTCTAACATGTCCTGATAGTTGCCAAAAGAAGGAAATTGAATAAACACTTGCGCCGAGGTATTAGGTTGGTGCAAAAATAATGACGTAATAATGTCGTTTTTTGACGTTAAAAATACGACAAAAAACGACATTATTACAGCATTATTTTTGCACCAACCTAATAATAATATCTGTAAAAAAAAAAAAAAAAATTGCCAGCCAAAGCCCATCTTCAAAAGCACCTGCACACAGTAATATATTGTGTAACAATTTAAAGCCACTTTTACATGAAATTTGTAATGTTCAACAAAAGTATTTATTTTACACAACAATTTTTTTACAACATAATCTCCTTCCTTGTCACTGCACTTAATTTAGAATTGAATCTTAGTCTGGGGAACCTAACTAATTTTATCGTGGTACAGATTAATAACAAGAGATTAAATTTGTTCCTTAAACACCGACCTTCATCGGTTGATAGAAGCGAGTGGGGGTTTCTTTGCGGTTTTTTCTTCGAATGTGGGTTTTTCTTTCTGTCGGGATGTAAGTGTCTCTCTTCTTTCCTCTCGAGTGGATGATATATATGTTCACTGTGCTATATATTTAGATATTCTTGATAAAATCCCAAGAAGAATCAGCAATATTATTGGTTCTCACCTGTCGTCTCGGCTTCACTTTTCCACGGTCGTAATGTAAGGATTGTGGGTTTTTTTGTTTTTTTTTATAACTAACACTTTTTATTTAATTTCTTGTGCATAGATTGTTTCATTTTGTAATATACATTGGGATTTAGATTTTAAATTGTTGTTTTATTCTCCTCCCCTCCACAGATAATCTCTATCTATAAAAGGCAGGATGTGTGTGTTTGTGTGTGTGTGTAACGAATGCACGGCCGCAATTTTCAACGGATTTGCACCAAAATTGACATGCGCGTGCTCCAAGTTAGCGGTAAGGCCAAGACTGACTTTGCACTTCCCAACTCCCATCGATAGTGGAAATAATCGATTTTTTCATGCTTCTACGGCAGTTTTCATGTAGTTTGCGGTCATTTTGTACTGGCCAGAGTGAGAGCCTATAGCTGGCTGCCACGAATAGGCAGGAAGATTCTATTGGCCAGCGTGAGAGCCAACATCTGACTGACTCGAATGTTAACTAGCATGCTAGCATGCAAAAAAAAAAATCGATAGCTGCCTGCGTCACAAGTGGGAAAAATTTAAATCTGCATAGCACTTTACTCCAATTAGCTGATTCGCTTGCTTAAACTCAACGTTGATTCTAATTCCGCAGAACTGGGTTTGGTGTGAAAAAGCATTTGTTGTTAACATTTTTTTTTTTTCATTCAGTTTTTCCAGTTACGAGTCATTTTTTAAAGCTGATCGTTTTGTGTTCATTTTTTTTAGTTCTTTTTTCGTAACAGATTTAATGTTTAGTATAGAGCTTAGAAAAAATTCACAGAAGTAAGGCATGTAGCAACATCAAAGCAAAGGGCACTCCTTTAAAGGCAAGGAGGGGCAAAAATATTTTAAGTGAAGTGATAGCCATTGCTGTATGAGTCGTACGATTTTTGAATGAAGCACGGGCAACACCGGGCCATGCTGCTAGTTGTTCATATGGGAATTAGGACTTCATTGAGACTCTGAGGTATTATGGTGCATGTAGTAAGAATGGTAAGTAAGACTGCGATGTTTTGGCGAAAGGAATATTGTGGTATATTTGGGCCAGTAGCTAAGTTTAATGTTAAGACAGAAGAAGACCGTCTTTTCACTATTCCCCTTTTTGGCCTTGTGCCACATTTCTACATTTTAACAGAATAAATAATATTCTTCGCCTTGTTGCTGAAACCTTAGAAAATTAAGTGCAGTACCAGACTGGCAAGAACGTCTCAAATGTTTACAGTTGTGTTGCTTAGATGGAATCGTAAGTTCTATGCCAACAGTTTGTCTCACCTGTGGTATTCTGTTCCGGTTCTAGGCTTCCCAGTCAACTTTAATCTTCAAAAATTTAAATGTAATGCCAATCGCTGTCTACTTGGTTACTCTTCTATTGTTCCCGTTGATTCTATTTTTAATTCTTTCACACCCAATAACCGCTTGACTTATTGGCTTTACTGCATTTTCTCGGAGTGAATTCCTATATATATATATATATATATATATATATATATATATAAGTGAGCTGCTGCCCCATTACACTATATATATATATGTGTGTGTGTGTATATATATATATATTTATTAAAGACATTTTTATGTTTAACGTTCTTTTTATAGATACAAGTATTTAAGTAAATGCTCTGTTTATAATAAACAGTATTAAATAACATTTACCGGCCTGAATGTCCGAGAAATTTTCATAGAAAATATTCGTTCTTTGACAGGATTCGAACCTGCATCCTATACGGAACCATCATTTACGCTGATGTGCCTTACCGTTAGGCTACAAAGAAGCGTTCGGTAGGCAAGGTCGAATTTACTGCTTATAAACTTCAATCTTCCATGAATCTCGAATATTCATAACGTCAGCGTAAATGACGGTTCCGTATAGGATGCAGGTTCGAATACTGTCAAAGAACGAATATTTTCTATGAAAATTTCTCGGACATTCAGGTCGGTAAATGTTATTTAATACTGTTTATTATAAACAGAGCATTTACTTAAATACTTGTATCTATAAAAAGAACGTTAAACATAAAAATGTCTTTAATAAATAAATTGTCGGACATTGTCCATTTCGTAATATATGACGTCATTATATATATATATATATATATATATATATATATATATATATATATATATATATATATATATATATATATACCAGAGTAACACAAATAGTAAAATATTTGTTAAAACTGAACGTATTAAAAGTGCTGAATACAAACTCGGAAGACAAGACTTGAAGAGCTGTTGATTATTTTAGAAAGGATGAAAGCTGACCAGAGACACTTTACCTCGGTTTCGACCTCTACGGTCTCCTCAGGTGACTTATTCAGTAAATCAATTACACGGAATTCTACAACTTAAGCACTATCGAAGCCGGAAGTAGTGGGGAGAGAAAAATTCTAACTTTAACCGGGTACAAATAAACCCAAGCTGAACTTAAGATATCTACATTTGGTCATGATCTCTGACCTCCCGTTCAGCAATTCATTGCTGCTTTTATATGTCGCTATAGCCAGTTTCTCTTCTTGGTATATGAAAACAGCAATGAATTACTGAACGGGAGGTCAGAGATCATGACCAAATGTAGACATTTTAAGAAGTTCAGCTTGGGATTATTTGAACCCAGTTAAAGTTAGAATTTTTTCTCCCCCCACTACTTCCGGTTTCGATAGTACTTAAGTTCGCTATTTACATTATTCGGACTATTGTCCTCATCTTTGTCGCCATATTTATCACAACGTTTCGGCCGTTGTACGTCCGGCCTTCTTTAGGTGGTTGGAATGTCAAACTGAACCCTTTATTTCGCTCACTGGGGTAGACTGTTCTAGTTCCACGTTCCGTGTTTTGAAGGATGTCAGTTATTTCCTGCTAATTTCCCTCTCCAATTCCCCACTGCCTTAACCGGGTATTGAACTCACACTCTTTGGGTCCTGTCACTGGATCTAACTAACGCCTTTATCTACTGTGCCATATGTCCTTGCCACTTGGAACTAGAACAGTCTACCCCCGTGAGCGGAAAAAAGGGGTTCAGTTCGACATTCCAACCGCCTGAAGAAGGCCGGAGCGTACAACAGCCGAAACGTTGTAATAAATATAGCGACAAAGGTGACAATAGTCTGAATAATGTAAATAGTGTATATAAGACCTCTTCTCAGAAATATAGACAGATAGTACTTAATTTGTTGAACTTCATGTAGTTGATTTGCTGAACAGACAACTTTAGGAGACCATAGAGGTCGAAACCGCGGTAGTGTGCTCTGATCAGCTTTCATCCTTTATATATATATATATATATATATATATATATATATATATAACCTCAAAGAAATTAATAAAGCCATTAAGACGCAGGTGTTTACTGAGGGAAAAATTTTTTTTTCTTTTATATTCTAAGGAGCATACCTGTCATCGGGTTTTCCCACGTGTGCACATTCTAAGCGCAGCTGGGTAGCCACCTGGTTACGCTGATGCTCTTGTGTGACACTGTGAAAAGTGTATTTTGGCATCGTCTGGAGTGAGCCAAGTGCATATTGGAATAATCGCAGATCACACACTCCTCACCAGAACAAATCTTCATTATTGACATTAAATTACATTCAGACAATCCTGACCTTCCTGAGTAAATCGCATACAACACTTATGTCATTTGTTCCTTTTCACTGTGTTTATATGGTTTTCCGCAATATTCGACCCAAGGATTAAAATCGCAACTAGCAGGGAACTAATTATTTTTTTTCTCAACAGAAACACAAGTAAGCTATATATCTCTGGGACAGTCCAGTTTTGGAGCAATAAACCTAATGTCAGGCGGTAGAAGTTGTGTAAAACTTAAACATTTGTAGCCAAAAAAAAAAAAAAAAAAAAAACGAAAGAAAGAAAAAGTCAAAAGGATTGTTTTTCCCTTGACACCGCTATTATTTTAACTATCTCCACTCCTCGACAACATTTATGTTAAAAACAATGATAAGACATGTAATAAAACCTAAACATAAGAAAATGAATTCACACATTTTCTTTGTTCTTGAGAATTGCCAGCAAAAATTAACACTGTTTATTAGATTGTATATTTATAATTTATTTATTATATTTTTTATTGGAATGGTTGGCAAAACATCGTCTAATTGTAAATTGATTCGAACATTATAAAATGGCAAATAAGGATTCCCTTAGAAGTTGGTTTACATATTTTAATAATTTCAGTCAGTCAGTCATGTGCCATGTGTGATACACTCTTAGGCGATCCTATATCTTTCGATACATGAATGACGAGGCATATTTTTCCCGCAGTAGGTTGCCATTTCTTTCTGCAGTAGATCAGCTGCCATCCAAGGCTATAGAACTCGTTCTGTCCTGCTATTTACCCATCGTTGGGGGAGAAGAAGAGGATTCATACCTTTCCCAAGGGTATTAGCACGTAAGTGAATGTAATGGATTCGACTGGAATTCGAACTCGGCTCTCCGATTCATCAATCCGAGCCGCACCTCCTTTTTAATAATTTAATAAAGGTTTATAAATTTGTAAAGAAAAAAAAATCAATCTTTAAAAATTGATAAACGATAAATATTGCGTTGTATTAGTTTGAATCAAAATTAATGACCATCAAGATTCTTAATCTGAGTTGATCTTTATTCTCAATATGTAGAGACTTTACGTAGATACCAAAGTATGTTTTATCATCTCAAAGTTTAAAAAAAAAAAAAAAAACCTTGGAGATCTCCGAGGAATATCTAGAAGCAACCAGGTTAAGTTTTTTTTTTCTCTGTATCATCGGATTAAGAAAAGTATTTTTGTGTCGTCATGAGAATCTTTTTTATATATTGATTGTTGGCTCAACATTCTCCTGCCGCAATCAACAAGACTTTCTAATTTTCCATTTTGATCCTTGCATCAGGTTTCAGTTTAAACGCGTATTCTGCAATTTCTAATATTGTCAAATTTAGATTAATAGTTTTAATGATAGAACTCTATACAAGGGTGGATCAATAAATCAGTAGCCTACTATACAGTTATTAACTAATCCGAATTATTATTGATCTGAAATTTTCACTATATAATACTGGAATACTATTCATCACTTAAGTGCCTGGACAGGGAATGGAATTAATGAAACATTTTCTGTAAAGTGTTCACCAATTGTTGACTTAATGGACACACTAACGCATGCATACCGTCAAAAAGACAGAACTTTGTTATTTTCAATTTTGTTTGGATCGATTAACATTAGTCAGTCATGTATCACATGCATTAAAACCGTAAATAATCCTATATGTATGTAAGTTTGTAACAATACTAATCTAAGTGGACATTGGATGGTAATATGTATTCATAACTGTGTATGTGTATCTGTCTAGCAGGAGTTCTAATGTTTTCACTTTTGTGTGGTCAGTCAGCGTAGTGGGTGGTATTGTTTTAATCTGGAGCTGTTTTTATGTACGTACTGTTTGCATTAGATAGACATAAGTTAGATTTTAAGACATTTTTATGTTTATACATTCTTTTTATAGATACAAGTATTTAAGTAAATGCTCTGTTTATAATAAACAGTATTAAACAACATTTACCGGCCTGAATGTCCGAGAAATTTTCACAGAAAATATTCGTCTTACGACAGGATTCGAACCTGTAATCCTATACGGAACAGTCATTTAACCGATTTGGCCACATGGAAGATTGAGATTTAAATACAGTAAATTTGACCTTGCTAACAGAACGCGCCTCTGTGACCAAATCAGAAATAACACTTATAATAATACGAGATAATGCCGGATTAACGAAATACTATTTATCTAGCAGATATAGTGATTTTCCAAGCGCAGCTTAGATGTGGCACAAGGCCGAAACTATGGGGGCACCTAGTGAGGATCGAACTCACTACACAGTCGTAATTATTTTAGCGAGACAAGCTTGCTAACCACTACACCGTTTCGCGGCGCCCTTACCTAGTAGATATAGATTCGTTGACGTCTCAAGGAGATATATATGCGTTACTTAAATAAGTAACTTTGATTACTTATCTATTGTTCTCGGGATACTTCGACGTGGTGTTATGGTTAGCCGGATACTATTACCAAATTGGTAACTATACGATTCGGCTATAAGAGCGGTTTCCCTGATAGAAAATGTGACACGGGTTCAATTCCTGTTGAGAAACACACTTTTTCTTTAGTAGGACATTCCGATTTAGGCCGGTTATTAATTCCCCTGTCAAAGAAAAAAAAAACTGGGTAGCAACTCAAGCGCGTATATTCAAATTTAATAATTTTTATAATAGTATTAGGTTTGTGCAAAAAATAATGACGTAATAATGTCGTTTTTTTACATATTTTTAACGTCAAAAAACGACATTATTACGTCATTATTTTTGCACCAAACTAATATATAAAGGAGGTAGATCAATAAGCTTGCAGCTTGCCATATAGCTAATATTTAGCTATATTCACCGTATTTCAGAGATATACACTCACCAACATCCTTCGAGACCCCAAAAATGTGCAGTATGCAATGATACGCTGATGAAAATAAGAACTTTAAAAGGGGAAATATTCAGTAATGCACTAAGAAAAAAAAAAGATTTTGCGAAAGAAAATATAAGTTGAAATCCTGCACAGATAAAACAAGATTATGGGAAGGAAAAATGTGTAATGATGCACTAAGTCAAAAAAGAATTCGGCAACAAAATGTGTAATTTGAATTGGTGCACTAAGAAAAACAAAGAAGTTGAGAACGAAAAAAATTGCTAGGGAAACAATGATTTTAACAGTTGTGAAGACATTGAATACAAAAGTATTACAAATGTCTTGGAATGCTGGAATCAGATTCAGTAATTGAATAAAACCGGAACACTCAAAGAAAAAGAAAATATAAGGAAATTAGCTACTGAATATCTCAGGAGAACAAGGAAGATTTCAGACGAGACGATTAGCGGAAATCCGATAAAAGGGCAAAAACCCATGGACAGTATAAGTAATAAAATATTTTAAACCATGGAACACGAAAAGTTAATAAGTTTGCGTCAAGTTATACACTCCAGAGATATTGTGAAAAATGACAGACTTATTGTCAATGAAGATTATAATGTGTCGATTATGTAAGGGAATAAAAAAAAACGGTAGCGAGAGAATAACGACGGTAGTAACAAGCGGCAACGTAATTAAGAAAATGACTGGAATTGAAGATTCAGTAAACTTAAACTAGAAAATAATTTAGGCGAAACAAAGAAATTCAAGACAAAAACTTGGTTAAAAATTAATAATAGTAGTAATAATAGTAGCAATAGTAATAGTAGAGAAAATAATAATAATAATAATAGTAATAGTACTTATAACAATAGTAGTGATAATAGTAATAATGAGAGTAATGATAATACTAATAATAATAGTAGTAATAGTAGTAGTAATAATAGTAGTAGTAGTAGTAGTAGTAACTATATTAGTAGAACTAGTAGTAATAGTACTAGTAACAATAGTAGTAGTAGTAACAGTAATATCAGTAGTAGTAGTAGTAGTAACAGAAATATTAGTAGTATTATTAGTAGTAACAGCGATTAGTAGGAATATTAGTTGTAGTAGTAACAGTAGTATTAGTAATAACAGTAACGACACAATTAAAGAGCAGTAAAAATAATAATAAAAATAACCAAAAATAATGTCAGGCAATTTCTGACATAATTCCAAATATGGAAATCTCCCCCACCCCAGCTAGGAAATGACAAGATATCCAATTTTTGGCTCTATCATCTGTCATGAATCCATAAAAACCTTACGTAACAATGCTAATTAATAATCCTAATGAAATTCCAGATTGATCTCTGTTCTGCCATCAATTTACACAAGTTCGTTGTGTAGTTTCTAGCTGTTTCCGTCTGCCCGTCTTGCCTTCAATATGTCCTGTGTGTATCAATTTCTCCAAACCCTCTTTCAAAATTATGAATCCCAGAAATTTCATCTGCCTTTCTCTTCCTAAGTATAAGCATCCTTTCTTTCTATTTTTCGACAAAACTTCCCCATTGCTCACATGCTCCACCCAAATTATTCTCAGTTTTCTTCTGTTGCCTCCAGTCTCTTCTTCATTTGTAAGTTGGCATTCAATATTACAGAGGATTAATATTACAGAGCAATTCAGGACCTTTTTTTCTTTGTTTCTAACGAAATTTTCATGTTTCTAAACACTTTCAGTTTTAGAAGGAATCTTTCGATATTCCAATGATGTCTCTGTAATTTTTCGTGGTCTGTTATGGCACTTCTCAGTTAAATTTCTTTGTTTCATACTGATGTCCCCAATTTATAGCTTGCATCTCGGACAGTCCCTTTTGCTAATGGTCATACAACCTGTCTTATACTTATCAATTCTCGTCCTGGGTATGACGATAAACTTCATCTAGCACCGAGACTCTGATCAGGAGGTTTTGGGGAGCGTAGAACTTCCTCTTAGGTACTTTTGTTCCCAGGGTAGTAGCAGCTGTTAGGGTTTCAGCTATGGACAAATAGTGAACCCCCAAATTCGGCTCAAAAAATAAATATAGATTTAAAAAATGTTTTAAAATAAATTACCTGTAATAGATTTTTGTTAAAAGAAAAAGATCTACTCAAGCTCCCAAGAAAATTATGATTGAGCATTAAATGACCTACAAGGAGTTGATATGCCGTTAAACAAGCTTATCAATTCACATCTCAATCGATTCAAGTCTCGTCTTCATCTGTCAGGAAATTTTCCATCGTTCACTGCGATATAGAATAGATATTACATAGCAGTTAAGGCTTAGTTTCTAATGGAATTATCCTCTTTCTTGAATCGTTTAGCTTTTGGGAGGCATTTTTCGCTATTCCAGGACGTCTTTGCTTTTCTATATCACATTTTCCACTCTCTGTTCCAAAATAACTAAATTTCTCTTCAGGGTACGATGGGAAAATTGTCGCTATTTTATATGTTTAATTTCCCGCATTTTGTTTGTTTTTGATTTGTAGGGTGCATTGTATAGTAGGGTCACTTGGAAACCGCCTGTGAAAGAAAAAAGCACCATGACACAATTCAAACCGCTAGAAATTTGGAAACGGCATGCTGTACTGCTTGACTTTCGCGCCGGGCGATCCAATACGAACATTTCAGAGTGTTTGGGTGTCAATGTGAGGACAGTGTAGAGGATTTGGAAAGTGTTGGATGATATATCCAGGAAATATCATGGTGTTTGGAGTGATCACTAGTGTTGATGACGTTATACCTTCATTTATCTTCCCAGGGAGGCCTAAATCAAGTGTCTTGAGGAGGTAGTGCCGACCTGGCTCAAGAAGGTGACCGCTGGAAGTCTCACAACAGGACTCTGCGCCATACCACACAAGAGAAGAATCCAGTCACGGCTGTCAGACAATTTCTGCGACTACATCACCCAAACCCTAACCCACTTGATTGTTATGTGTGGGGCGCAGTTTAGCGAGAGACCAACAAAAATCCTTGTTAGATGAATTGAAGGCAAGTATTATGGCAACATAAACAACGAGACCGTCCAGAAGAGATGCAGAAGATTCTGAAGTCGCCTGGAGGCCGTGGTTGAAGCCAATGGAGATTTTATTGAATAAATTTACTATTTAGTATTTCAAGATAATTTTGTGAAATTTTGGTAAATATATCTGTTAAAATGAAATGTAAATGTTATTTTCATTTTTGCGTCATTTAGACGACAATTTATCCATCGCGACCTGTACTCATTTGATTCTGACGTCCCCATTGTGTAACTCACGTTTTGGGCTGCTCCTCTCGCTAACGACTATACATTTTATTTTTTTATTTTTTTTTTTTTTAACTTCGATCCACATATCAGTCGCTTCAAATCTCATCATCTGAAGAAATTGTCCAGCATTCACTGCCATATAGGAGAATCGATATTACATAGCAATGCCTCACTTTTTTCTTTGTTGTAACCGAAATGTTCCTGTAAAACCTAATGTATACAAATAAGTGTCAAGGCAATATAAACAATGTTTAAATGATAAAGCGGAGAAGCGGCTTATAGATAGGTTGTATATGATTCGCTTACAGCCATTCCTAGAGAGAAACAACGCTAATGATCACATCCAATCCTCGCCTCATCCCTAGCGTGAATATCTGTCAGTAGATTATAAATGGCTGCCTTTAGGACAGGACGTTGAATTGAAGATAATGTTTATAGATCAATTTAAGAGGTTCACTATCTGAAATCCGTTCGCCTCGGGAGATGACCGTGCAAATAACCGATTGGCTATGTAATTGGGTAGGAATTTGATCATAAAAAGGTTCAATTATTGATATCGGCCACAACTGCAGATCTCATAAGAACTGTAGAACAACAAACAGTAAAATAAAACCAAGTATTTTGTTCTCAAAACAACAGTATTTATAAAATTGATAAAAAACCAAAACAACCTATCAGCTTCATCAACTCGTAATAATAGACATCAAAAGTGAGAGGTAGAATGCATGTGTTATATATATATATATATATATAGGATGAGTGAAAAGAAATCCCTATTTTATGTATGGCGGAATCTCCGATCTTGTAAAAATTATAGTTAGACGGGAGAGTCCATTATACATAAAATAGGGAGCTACTTTTCAATTTCACTGTATATATGCTAATTTTAATACTATCGACTCAGCTCGACGATATTGATAATGAGGCTGATGTTCACTAATAAACCAAATATGTGGCCCAGAATCTGTAAAAGATTCAATTTGTCTCAATTTTCATCTATCTTATAATTGGTGTCTATTTAGGAATGGATATTCTTGCCCCAAACCCATGATCACATATGTTCGCTCAAATAACAATATATGCACAAATATGAAAGAAATGAGTAGATACTTAATTTGTTTAATTTTTTTCAATACTTGTAAATGTTGGACAGTGTTTTGAAGGTGCATCTTTTGGTCGTTCGGAAGAGTTAAGTTGTCGCATTCACATTGACATTTGTACGAGAATGGTGATGGTGACTCATTTCATTTACTCGCATACGTTTACACACACACACACACACACATATATATATATATATATATATATATATATATACGTGTGGCGGGGGAGGCTGACTAAACTGACGTCATACAATCACATACAGTACTTGATACTATTTTCTCAGTTACTGAAATATCAGAGAAAGGTGAAGTTAAATATACGAGAAACTGCTGAAAAGTTCTTGACCCTGACCAAGACGCTTCTTCTCTCACAAAACATTATTTGGTCAGGATTTGAGAAGTAGTTCAGATTGAGAGTTTCACAGCATTCTATCTCTCTCTCTCCCTCTCTCTCTCTCTCTCTCTCTCTCTCTCTCTCTCTATATATATATATATATATATATATATATATATATATATATATATATTGTTAAAATCACATCGTGGACCGAATTATGCGGAGAGGCAGTCTGTTAACAGGTCGGGGTAACTGCAGAACGGATCCCCGATGTTGCAATACTCGAAAACCGTAATGAAGCCAGGGTAACAGCACTGATGACCTCTATCGTCGCAGGTCCTGTCGGCTGGGACTTCTGAATATGCTGACTGCACCTCTACAGAGAGGTAAGACCCCTCCAAATGAGTCGTTCTGGGTAAGACTACGTCCAACAGCAAGCTCTCTGATCAGGAGGTTTTGAGGAGCGTGGAATCACCTCTTGATTGCTGGTGTTCCCAGGTCCACCCTGACCCGGGGTGGTAGCACCTATTAGGGTCCCAACTTTGGGCAACTGATTGGGGTCAGTTTATCCTGGGTAAGACATTAAACTACACCCAACAGTAAGGCCACTGATTAGGAGGTTTTGAGGAGGGGGGGGGAATAACTTCATAATTACTGGTGTTGCCAGGTTCACCCTGACCCAGGGTGATTGCATCTGTTAGGATCCTAGATATGGGTAAATAGTTAACCCCCAAAACTGGGTCAAAACGCTGTGATTGTGTAAAAATAGCTATTAATACCAGCAATACTTTGTTAAATAAGAAATTATTACTAGCGATACATTTTTGAAGAAAAATTTTATTACCAGCAATATGGTTTTGAAGGAAAGATTATTATCAGAGATACAATTTTGACGAAAAAAATTATTACCAGCAATACATTTTTGTCGGAAAAATTATTACTAGCAATGCTTTTGTGAAGGAAAATACATTTTTGTAATAAAATTGTTAGAAACAAAATATTACCAGCAATACATTTTTAGAAAAAATATTACTAGCAATACATTTTTAGAAAAAATATTACCAGCAATACATTTTTAGAAAAATATTATTCTGCAAAAGATTTTGGAAAAATATTATTCTGCAACAGATTTTGGGGAAAAAAAATATTACCATAAATAAATTTTCGAAGGAAAATATATTACCAGCAATACATTTTTGAAAAAATAAAAATAGCCAGCAATAAAAATTAGATAACGCATTGAGGTTGATATTCCGTTAAATAAACCAAACATATCTGACTCACTTCATTTACTCACCGCTCTACACACACACAGACACACACACACACACACACACATATGTATATATATATATATATATGGGAGGGCCTGGCTAAACTGAGGTCATACGTTTACACATAGTGCTTGATTCTATTTTCACAGTTACTCAAATCTTATGCCAATGGGTAAATACATATACGAGAAGGTCATGATAAGGTCTCCACTCTGACCAAGCTCTTCTCCCAGAAAATGTTTATTTATTCAATCAGAGTTTGAGAAGTGGGTCAGGCCGACAACTTTTCAACAACCACTTATGCCAAAATATCTAGGGTGTCCCCCTAAAATGTACTCACTGTTTAAATGACAAGTGCAGTGTTTGACTTGTAAAGATTAATGGTTAAAGTTAATGTTTGTTGACTTAGAAAGGATATTAACGGTTTAAATTAAACGCATCACCTGTCAATATTTTTAAGATGAGATATTGTAACTATTTACGTTGTTCAAACTGTTGTCGTCACCTTTCACAGTACAGTGGATAAAAGAGTAAACCAATGAACTTGATGATGAGAGTTCAATACCTGGCCACAGCTGAGACGAACAAAAAACTTGGAGAGTTGAGTTGAAGGGAAGTAATGAAACTGAGATATCCGGAAGAGGCATGGTACGCGGAACTAGAACAATCTAACCCGGTGGACGAAACAGAGAGTTCGGTTCGCATTTCCAACGTATATCACCTGAAGAAGGCCGGATGGTACAAAGGCTGAAATGTCGTGAATATGACAAAGATGAGAACAGTTTGAACATTATAAAATTAAATGCAGGATTATTAGGTTGGTGCAAAAATAATGACGTGATAATGTCGTTTTTTGACGTATTTCTAAAGATAAAAAAAACGACATTATTACGTCATTATTTTTGCACCAACCTAATAGTAACATTCATTACATAAGTTTGCAATAGACACGGTGAAGACGTCCGCAAGTAGTGTTTTTTATTTTATATTCATCCATTTTATTTTTTTACCATTTTTGCTATTAGGTTGGTGCAAAAATAATGACGTAATAATGTCGTTTTTTGACGTATTTTTTAACGTCAAAAAACGACATTATTACGTCATTATTTTTGCACCAACCTAATATAAATATTAAAACTGACGACGAAGCCAAAAAGTGACTCCTTTTTTCTTATTATTTGGGACAACCTATATATTAGGGCCAAAATAATTTCCGTTTTTCTTTTCAACTTTATTGTTCAGAAAATAGATTACTTACAGTTTATCCAATTACATATTTACCATTATTTGCAATGACTTGTTGCCAATTATCAGGTATGCACTTCGATACTTTTTAAGTAAGATCTCCATATTTTGGATGACAAATAATTGTTTCAACGAAATCTTGAATTCGGTTTTTGTTTGAGGAAGGTTTCCCCGTCCAAGCGTTTTGTAACATTCAAAAACTAATAAGTGATTGATGAAGATACCGGGCGAAGGACTGGATAGAACTGACCAAACCGAGTTCAAGAATTTTTTTTTTCATGTTATCCTTTTTATATGCTACCTTGCGTTGTAGTTGAGAAAATCATTTTTTATTTACTCCACTGTGTGCATTGACACTGCAGTACAAAAACTGATACTTATTTTTTTTTCTTAACTATCACGTATAATTAGTAGTGAGAATAATGCATTCGTCATTACAATCGGTTCACAAAAAATAATTGCTTCGGGAGACAAACTTGTGTGTGTATGAAACTTGAATTTGGAAAGTAATTTTTGTTTTTGAATACAATATACAAGGGATAACTTAAATTTTTACGTCGTTTTTCATAGGTTCGTACTAAGGAACAAATGGTTTGTTCATATCTATGCAGAAATTGTTCATAGGTTCTATCGTTGTTTCTAGCACTTTCGACTATTTTCGGATCATCTTCAGGAACAAAATCTTTTTATTACTTGTCAAAAGTATCAAGTGACGCCTTGAAATTGGACTTGGCGTTTACCACACGAAAATAATTTTTAGATATACGTAAAGATTAAATTGAGGAAATAAATAATTTTTAGACGTTTTTAATGTAGATTTTCTTTTTTATCTATAGTTTTTTGTTGTTGTTGTTGTTCTTCTTCTTCTTCTTCTTATTTATATTGCTTGGAAAAGTTTGGTTAGCACATTTCAACCAAATCTCATCGAGAAATCTAGGTATCAATGTGACTATAAACTGTCGTTTTGAAAAAAAGAAAAAGAAAGAATCCTGCTTGTAGTACTGGGTTCAGTTTACTGGTTTTGCAGTTAATGCCCAGTCAGTTTTGATCCTCAACCAATGATCGCAAAAATATTTTCGGTGATTAATTAGTATGTCCAGGCAGTGAGATTCATATACTCTTCTTCAGAAGAGTAAGCAGAAACAGCATCGCTTAGACGGTTTATTACTTAAGTAATAGTTAAAGTAAGAAGAGAGGAATAAAACAAAAAAACAAAAGAACAAGGTGGATTGAATAGGAACCTTGTTAGAAAATCAAAGAACGTTACCGAATACGAAAGGGAAATTTTGTCTCCTAAAGCAATTGTCGTTTTAATTATAGCAACCAAGATGAGGACTAGAGTTTTCGGTAAGTTAAATAACTCCTAATCTCTGAAATAGCAGAAACGTTGTGAGTAAGGCCACAGTTGAGGACATCAGTTCGAATAAATCAGCGTATAATGATAATTCTTGATTTTTTTTTAATTATTTCACTCCAAGCAAGAGAATAAAGCCACTAAGACGGAACTAGCTACTAAGCATAAAAGAATGAGAAAAAAAAATAATAAAGAGAGAATAATAAAAACTGGAATTTAGACAGAAGATGACGATTGACATAAATTAAATTTTTGAATATCAACGTTGACCAGAAAGAAACTATTGACATAGAACTTTTGGTTATACCTTAGTCATTTCACGAGTAAAATGATTTGACATTACCGCCAATCTAGTACTGCGCTTTAATTAATAAAGTTTGAGTAGCAAAGAGAAAAGCTGACCAGAACAATTACGAAAATATTTATAGAAAAGGTACAGGAAAGCTCCATTATAGCTGTAGGAAAATGAAGCCGAGAAGTCAGGTCAAGAACAATAACATTGTAAATTCTTTGTATTTTATCGAGAATTTCTAAATATATAGCAGAAGCACCAGAGCAGATTTAATCTGTGAAATAGTTGTGGCTATAGCAACCTAATTGAGGAATCGCCACAAAAGAACCTTTTCTGAATGCTATCAACATGGTTGATGCTAAACTCCTGGACAGAAATACGCTACGCCTTCTTGGTCTCACGTTTTCCACTGACACGAAGTGTAGTGATCAATTGCTATATCTACTGCAAGGAAAGTTGGTTACTGTACCATGTTTGACAATTTTTCTCGTCAGAATCCATCTTGCACATTTATAAATATAGCATTCGTTAATGCATTGAATGTTGTTGCCATATCTGGTCCGGTGCTCCTGATATATACATATATATATATATATATATATATATATATATATATATATATATATATATATAAGAAAAACAGACCACTTTAAGGTACCATCATAATAATTTATTTCACCACAGTCCTTTAATTAATCCCTCCCTATACTCTACCATGTCTCTTTAACTACCCCTTTTACACTCTCTGTTAAATTACAAAAACTTATACAACCCATCAATTTTAATTTCATTTTTCGTTTCATTTCATTTTTGGAAGTGCTATCTGATGATCCGGCGTCCTTTGAAAGGACTCTGGTGAAATAAATTTTTATAATGGTAGTGGTCTGTTTTTCTTTTAAATATTAGCTCTGGATTTACATTGAGCTCTCAGGATTTCATCCTCCTTGGGATTACCCATACGGATTACCAAGTTCTTCATAATTTAAATATATATATATATATATATATATATATATATATATATATATATATATATATATATATTATAAATTAATTGATTTAAAATATGTTTTTTTCGCTACACAGTTTTAACCATGTTTCAAAAATGGAAGCTAAAAGCCCCGAATTTAATTTTGTAATTAAATTAAAGACATTAGTTCCATTTCATCCTCAAGCAAATTTTGGAATAACTTTTAAAATTACTGGGTTTTAAAGACACAGCAAAAATCATAATTCACGTTTCCAAAGATACAGAGAAATCCAATTCAACCAAACAAGGGGTGTCTGCGTGTTCATTATGTCTGTATTTTAATGTATCAGTTATTAGCTACATTTTGGTAGCGGGGTAGGGATGTATTTTTCAATGAAATCTAACATCCGTTAAAAGCATGTCGTCTGGATTTTTTTTTAATTTTATTGTTAACGGCAAAAATTCTTACGGCATTTTTTTCTATTTGTATATTTAAAGATTTTTTTGGGGGGAGGGGGGTTAGGTTATATATATATATATATATATATATATATATATATATATATATATATATATATATATATGTATGTATGTATATATAAATTGTGTGTATTTAGGCAGCATCTTTTCATTCATACACGTTTCATTAAATAATATAGACAAGTGTTGTCTATTTATTTTGTGTAAATTTTTTTCGTAACGTCTGAGTTTAATAACATTATCGTTGAACGAAGAAAGAAATGCACAATATCGATCCATATTTTTTTTTAATACAATCTAAGCTTTCAGCTTACATAAGCCATTATCAAAGATGTCAATTACAACATATTAAGCAATATACGGACAAGACAGTGATGATAGTCTGTCATTGTTTACATAGATGATTTCTAACGATAAACACGTTACTTAAGGCTGAGGCATTCAAGGATCGGTATGATAAAAGCAGAAACTCCTCAAAAATAGTTTCTAAACAACTGAAAATTGTCGCACAAGAACTACGCAACCTCCCTGACATTATTGTAAAAAAAAAGCTGATAAGAACAACATTTTTGTCATCCTAAACAAATTGGATTACAACAAAAATACTTGACCACATACTCCATGATTACATAAAGTTTAAAAAACTTAACAAGAACCCGACCAAGCAACTAAAATCAAAGCTGAATAAACTTATTAATGCTAATAATGCTGAACAGAACTCTTTAAAACTCCCTAAAATTGTTGGTGATTATAAACCTGGCTACATATACGGCACTATAAAAACACATAAACCTAACTATTCTCTCCGTCCTATCATATCGCAAATTCCAACTCCTGTATATTAGCTAACAAAATACTTTAACTTATTACTCCCTACCTTCCTAGTAAATATAGTGTTAAGTCAACATTAGAAATAATCCAAATCCTAAAAAGTGAAAAACCCGACAATGAAATCATGGCTTCACTTGATGTTGAAAACTTATTTACCAATGTTCCTGTTAGTGAAATTATTGACATAATTATAAGAAATATATAGAGTAACTCTTCTTTACCCCCACTTAAAATTAATCCTAATATATTAAGAAAACTACTATTAGCTTGTACTACTGAAGTCCATTTCTTCGATCATAATAACAATATATATATACAACGTGATGGTGTCTCCATGGGTTCAGTACTGGGTCCGACATTTAGCAATTTCTATATGTCGAACCTCGAAAATAAGATATTTACAGATTTAAAAAAAAACATCCATCTACCTAAGATACGTTGATGATATTCTTATGTTAGTTAAAAATACAGATGAAATAGTTCAACTTCAAAAACATTTCCAAAATAATTCTGTCCTTAAATTCACATATGAACTCAATACTAATAATAAAATTATCTTCCTTGACATATTGATAAGCACAAATAATAACAAATTTACTATTTCGCCATACAAAAAAAACTACAAGCATAAATTCATGTACACTTAACTACAAGAGCGAATGCCCATATTACTACAAAATAGCAATTATAAAGAATCTAATACATCGTGAAGAAACTAATTCATCCACAAAACAGATTTTTTACGAACTAAAGAATATAAAACAGACACTTATTAATAATAGCTTTCCAAACTATATAGTTGATGAACAAATAAGATGCTTTCTTAGAAATCTCAATACTAAGCAAATCTCCAATATCGTAATCAAATGCATACTAATTATAAACAAGATGAAAATATACTAAAAAATTTAGTAAATTCTAATATATCAACTACAGATCCTAGCAAAAAAATTAAATTAATCATATACTACACTAAATCTAGTATATCCAACTTAATTTTTCGCAATGATTCTTCTCCCCCGGTTAGCGATTTGCAAAAAACCAATATAGTTTATAAATTCAAGTGCCCTTTGGGAGATTGTATCTCCAACGAATTAAATAATATTTATGTTGATCACACCACAAACTCGCTTTCACGACGCTTGACACTCCATTTAAATGAAAACTCTAACATTTTTAGGCATTTAAAACAACATGCCTGCCCGCATACACAATTCCGTAAAATACTTGTCGAAAACACAATTATACTTCGACATGAAAACAATAGACAAAAACTAAAAATCCTTGAAGCATTATACATCAAACAGTTGAAACCCAACCTAAACAAAATCAATTATGGCATCTCTACAAATATTCTTAAATGTCTATAATTGGTAACAGAAGCCATTGGTTTATAACAACGCCTTCCCATATTTCATACTTCTCCAATTCACTCTCATGTGGTCATGTGTGACGTCATGAGATGCGGTGCGATTTTCGCTTCTAGCGTCTTATATGCACGTGTTTATCGTTGCTTAGAAATCATCTATGTAAACATTGACAGACTATCATCATTGTCGTGTCCGTATATTGCTTAATATGTTGTAATTGACATCTTTGATAATGGCTTATGTAAGCCGAAAGCTTAGATTGTATTAAAAAATTATGGATCGATATTGTGAATTTCTTTCTTCGTTCAACAATAATGTTATTAAACTTATCAGACGTTATGAAAAAAAATTACACAAAATAAACAGACAACAGTTGTCTATATTATTTAACGAAACGTCTATGAATATATATATATATATATATATATATATATATATATATATATATATATATATATATATAACTAGACTCGTTTCGAAAAACCCTCGAATTTTTTATTTGCAAATAATCAAATCAATCTCGAGGGAAAAAAAGGTTTTAAAAAAGAAAGAGCTACAAACATGAAATACTGTCGAACAAATCGCACAGATGCAGGTCTGAAGCCCAAAGAAAAAACCCCGATACGAGTAGACAACTAACTAACAAAAGAGCTCAATACAATCGTAGAGCAGACCTAGATACACCAAGTGAGCCAGACAAACCTACCTATGTTTCACCTAAACGGATCGTCAGGGAAAGTAAGGCTTTCTTATATATTAATAGATAGATAGATAGATAGATAGATAGATAGATAGATATGAAAGAGAGAGGGGGTGATTCTTGATAAATTTCAAAGAAGGATCTGTAATGAAATCGATTCTAACCTGGTATCTCGACTTCAGTGCCTTTTTCACAGAAGTGTCCTAATCGTGCCACTAGATTGGCAACTAGGTCCCAACCTTTTATTATTGAAATAGCTAAATGCAAGCAGCACTTCTACTCCAACAATTTTTCTCGCACTTCCCGCATGTGGAACTCCCTTCCATTTTCTTGTTTACCTGGAAATATTTTTCAAAATTCTAAATCTAACGTCTATCGCCATCTTCTATCTTCTGGAACTGAATCCTCCCCATTCTGAGTCTTCTCATTCTCTTTCACTTTCCCCCTCCTACGTTCTAATGGCATTACCGATTTGCTTTGGGGTGAAATGATTAAAAAAAAACATCAATGTACAATAATTCATTTTACAGATTCAGACGGAGACGCCAGAAAAATACTTAGAATCACGATCCTTAACTTATTCTTAGAGAATCTTCATGCCATGTCTATAATATAAAAGCTAACGGTCATATCACGTTGAAACACTGCTTCTCATACGATCATCTAAGATAAGCAACGTCTAGAATGGACAGTATCTCGTTGGTTGACCGAATAATCTTGGATGTAGGGGAGGTGTAATGGATAAATGCTTTGAATTGGAAATCGGAGAGCAGTTCCAATTCCAATTGGTTTCGTTATATACCATTGGGAAAAGTATGAATCCGCCTCTTCCTCGCAGATGTGGGTTAATAATGACAGTAAATCATTATCTCCAAAACATTCTTAGAATCTAAAATATCTTCCGGATTTAAATAATTAGCAAGAGATTGATAAGTCGCAAAAATAAAATCAATCAATAATACATAAACTTCGAGTGTGATAAGCATTTTATTTGCACAATCGACTGATTGAGTTTTGTCACCGATGAGCTGGTCAGTCTCGGGTACCGTATGACGATAATGATATCAATAGCTACTTGGCGCCCTATACTTGTTCTAGACTATTTCGTTGATCTGCCGAGTAAGATCATTTGGAAAAAAAAAATAAGGCTAATTTCTGACTGAATATCTGGGATGAGGAGTTATTATTTACATTCGGACTAATGCCTTCTTCCTCAATGTTATCACAACGTTTCAGCCATTGTGAACCACCTCTCTTCTTTGGTAATTTATCGATCCTGGTAACCTTCGTTGAATTAGCCCTTTATTAAATTTACGAGGTGAAGGTTGATCTTGTCCTCGGAATAGGGAAGTAAAGCGCTAGGTTGTGAATATGACGATATAGTAATCGTGAGTTCAACTCCTAGGCCAGGTAGAGACAGGAAGAGCAACTTCTGAATAGGAACAAGAGATATTCATACTGATGACGAGAACAATCTATCCCTATTGATTAAATAAAGGAATTAAAAATTTAGTTTAACTGAGCCAGCATACACCCGAAGAATAGCGAAAGACACAAAAGCCAAAACGTTGTAATGACAAAGATAAAGAAAATATTCTATGTTATAACCTAGGAAGTGTTACTGAATGAGGAATAACCAAAACAGAGGTTGGAAATGAAATGGTAGTCTTTATAACATCAACAAAATACAATACTCGCCAACGGCATGAAGTAGGTAAACCACTGCTGGTGTTGGACTACTTAGACAGCATATTACCCCCACTTACAACGGTGTCCAACGTATTTATGAGGACTGAGACATACCCATTAGCGTTCATAGTTAAGGTATATAACATTCTAAAAAACAATATTTCAAATGCAGATTTTCAGGAACTTTACTATTTTAAACATTAGCTTCTCTTCTTAAGCCCGTTACTTTCTTTTGGCCCTATGCAGAATTAAGTTAAAATCAATCAGTGGGTCTCTTTATAAAATTAAAGACAGATTGTTTTTTGGTCTATGCCTATTCTGGCACAAGGCTAATATATAGAAGATCGAATAAACTGCCTTATTCCTCTTTATATGCTGTCCTTGTGCCAGAAGTGGTATGCTGCAAACAATGAATTCTCAAATACAGGTTTTATCGATAAAAAAAACAAACGAGTTCTCAGCTACAAAGTTGTCGTTTATAATGAAATTCTTTATCAAGAAATGTTTGATTTGCTCACAAAACACATTTTTAAAATACAAAAAAAAAAAAAATAATAATAATAATAATAATAATAATAATAATAATAATAATCCAGTCATCATTGGCAAACAAATTCTCGAGTTTCCTCTTCGGAAGGAGGAGGCGAAAAAAAACAAAAAAGAAACATTTCCCTTAAGGGAGGAACATAAATGATTGTCAAATCACAAAATATTGACAAAGCGCAAAATCACTGGTACAAAATTAACTACACAAAATAAAGAAAACCAAATGGACAATTATGAAAGAGACTTGTCAAAATATCTTGCATAAAATTGTAATCGGAAATCACAAACACTTTATACAGTTTTCCTTGTCCATCAGAATAATACGAATTTAAAAAAAAAATGGCAAACATTTAATCCAATGTCTCTTTGCTTAATGTTAAGAGTGCTATAAATAAAATTGGCATAACGAGTCAAATCCTGGAATAGTTTATTTTCACTTAGCAATTTGGAAAAGCTATGACTCAATTTTCGGTAAGCTAATGGTTAAATATGTTCATCATGAACTCCTTACCTTCATAAAAATTCAGTATGTCGAATTAGTAAACACTCCAAATACCTCGGTGTATGGATTAGTTACAAGAAATCATACTTATTATAAAACCCAGGTTGTGTGTGTGTGTGTGTGTGTGTCTTCGTTTATATATTGGATCGGATTTTCTACATTTTTCAACCGATTTCAACAAAACTTGACAGGACTACGTAAAATTACCTTGCGGTGGTTCTGACAGCGCCAAAAATTGGAAAAAACACAATTGTTTTTGCACGAAATCAATTTGAAAACACGATTAAGTGGCATCGCCGTCGCGAGAATGAAAGGGGAACAACTCATATCGAGTTATACTTATAAAACCCAGGTTGTTTTTTTTTTTTTTTTTTGTGTGTGTGTGTTTGTGTGTGTGTGTATGTTCGTTTATATATGGGACCGGATTTCCTACGTTTTTCAACCGATTTCAACAAAACTTCACTTTTTTTTTTGGTAGGTAGTGTTTCTTATTGTCTTGCACACTTTTTTCTTTATTTTTACATTCAGAATGCTTTAAAAATTCCATTTACAAGGCAATTGTTTATAATAAAATTATATTCAATCGGTAAACTCATAACGATTGAAAACAATGTTTTTGTTTGAGTTTGGGTTCGACCAATTCGTAAAAAAACAAAAAACAAAAAACAAAAAAAAACTAATTAAGACATGCGTGTCCATCAACCTTAAACAATAATCTTTGTCAATTTTATTTTTCAGTCTTTATGATGGTCGATACTTGATCTATCTCTTACTGTTACATCCCCGGGCAACGCCGGGCTCTACTGCTAGTTTAGTATAAAAGAAAAAGAAAATGAACCTAGAATATTGATTGATTCGTTTTCTATGGCTCATAATATAAGCCATTCTTTTGCTTATATGATAAGCAATAGAAAACGAATCAATATTCTATGTCAATTTCTTTTATTTTTCTATACGCTTGCATGTTATTTAAAGCTAGAATTTTTTTTTAGATTGTAAAAATTTTTAGTGATACGTTTTACTAATTAATCCATAGCTGGGGGAGAAGTGGTGGTTTCATATCTTTCCCAAGGGTATTTGCGCTTAAGCGAATATAATGAATTCAACAGGAATTGGAACCTGGCTCTCCGATTTAAAATTCCGAGCCATTATGCATTGCACCGTCCGTATATATAAGCATACAGCACCTGGTATCCTCAAGCGGTCACCCATCTAGTTACTGATCAGACTCGTTGTTGCTTAACTTCGATGATCGTACGGGAACCCATGTTTCAACGTGATGTGGCCGTAGGCTGAACATAGAATAATCTGCGCTAGAGGTAGTTTCGCATAACACCACAAGTTGCCACAAAACCAGAAAGCTGAAAAGTCGAGTCATGTTCTTAAATAGCCTCGTAAGATCGAGACTTCCATATGGACGTCAGGCGTAGTACCAAACCCGTTCAGAAATATCTAAACACCGCTTTTTATCATCAATGTTTAAAAATGGCTTTCATCGAGTGAATCCCGTGGATCTTGTCGAAGATCACCCTTCTTCGAACCTTGTGAACTGGCGCTACACAATCAGAACGATCTTTACCAAATATTACAATCATCATTTCAAGACAGCAGCAAAAACTAAAACGGATATCGCATGTAAGTCGAAGAGAAAATGGCATAATAAAGCAGTTGATGTTCCACACTACATCAAGCAAAAGGTTAGGAAGGAAACCACAATCATTATTGGAATAAGTGATAACAGACTTGAGAAATCTATTTCTTAACTAATTGTTTTAACAGGAATAATTATAAATCTTAGCTGACAGCAGTACTGGCAGCTGGGTGGGTGAATACCAAATGTTTCCTTGTAGGGAAACGGCTATTATTATCATTATATTCAAAATAGTCATTATTACCACTGAATTAAAGACCAACCTGAAGAGGAATCAGCTCTAGGAATCTATCATGTCCTAGATACACTTTCTGAATATTTTGTTTAATACGCTGATTGATGACAAAAGTATATATGAACCAGTTCAAACCAAACTTACCAAATCTGTATCAAACTCAAATACACAGCATTAGAAAGGGCGTAAGACAAGGTGTCTTCTCAAATGATTGAAAGAAACCCGACCAGTATGTATTATTGGTGAGCACAATTTTAACAAAATATGCGCAGATACTGTCTTGATGGCAGACACTTAAAAATCCACAGAACCTCATAGAAAATGTAGTTAAAAAAGAAAAAAAGAGAAAAGGCTATGAATGGTTGTCAGCAAGAAGAAAATGCCGAAGAAGTAAGCTACGAATTGTAGTTTAAATGTTTGTCAAGTGTTTTAACGGATGACAGAAAATGTGTCGCCGAAAACCAAGTCACAATTGAATAACAAAATGTGGCTTCCAAAAGTACTTGTTTTATCTTTTGCAGGCAATTAGGGTTTAGTCCTTTCTTCTCGCTTTCTCTGAAAATGTCTGTTTTTTATATATTTTTTTTTTATTTTTCTTGGGTCTGCTTTGAATAGTGCCATCTGTATATCTCATGTTAGGATTATATCTGTCGATAACAAAGTGTTCGCTTTTTAAGATTATCTCGCTCTATAAGCTGAATAAATCCGGTGAGGAAATGTATCGTTATTTTACTCTACTGATGCTTATATTGAAGTAAAGAAAATTTAATCTATATTACCAGCGTATGAGATATCTTCGTCATTTTCGATGTAGCTGTTGCCCTTCTTCGTCCAATGAATTAGTGATATTTTTTCTTTAATGATTTTAACCCGTTGGTGTCATGGGGTCACTGACACGTATCCAGTATCTATGTACAAATAATTGAAACCTCCGGTTGGGCTTATTGCATTTTTGTATATGTCTGGTTTATACACTATTTAAATTATTTAAATAACCACTATATAAATATATTTTGGTGCTCATTTGAATTTTGGTGCACTATATGAATTTTGTGTTTCTAAATCTTATATATAAAGTAGAGTGTGTGTTTTTGCGCGTGTGTCTGTCCAAACAACTCTTCCGCTCCCACTGGTCCGATTTCAATGATTCATAGCACATTCAAAAGCCCTAAAAAGGAAACGATTTTCGTTGAGCTCAGATTCAGGGTTGCCAGATTATATGTGATTAAAATATATATTAATATATTATACTATCCATTATCGTTGCTTTCATAGTTCAAAGAGGGTAACTCTTATTTTCCTTTTGTATCCAAAATTGCAGTTAGGTTAAAATTTCAAGCTAGCTAAAATTTTAAGCTAGCTCCTGTGGAGGACTCATGGTTTTATGATCGTCACAATAGCTACAGATATGATAAGCAACAATAAACTACGGAAGAACTCAAAATTGATCGCTGCATTTAAGTATTGAATTAATGTTCAAGCTTACTTTTTAAAAGTTCAAGTTCTTCTGCTGCCACGCAATTTAAAGACAATTTGATGTACGTAGGTCCTTATTTTCCGCACAAACAATTATTTTTATTTTATGGGTGATAGAACAGGGAACAATTTATACGATTAAAGTAACATAGTGTAAAAATGGGGAAAATAGAAATTAGAATTAATCATACATTCAACACTGGAAGAATTAGAGAAACATAATGAAATAAAACCTATATTATGGAATCTATATAAATAAATGCGAAATTGTAGCTCAATTCTCCCACAAATTCGAAGATTAAAAAGCCCCAGCTCTACTTTATAGTAATTTGGTATTTACTCGATGCCCACGTAGTCGCATTGTGACACAAGGTCGGTATAATGTGGGGAGCCCCAGCGCGTACACCCGGGCTAGGAAGATAAATTACACGACCCGACGCAACCGTTGATTGCGCTAGCCTATGTGGGAGAACTGATCCCTCTCTCTAGTGCAATGAGATGGCGCGGCATCAGGCAGGTGTTTCCCAGAGCCGGCACCTCTCAATATAATTTTTCTCAGTTGCGACTCTATACTTAGACGGTGCAGCACCTGAGCTCAAAAACAGAGACGCAACTGAGAGGTGATAAATAACGTTTTACAAACTACTCGAGGGAGTAATTTGTATTTACTCAACACTCACGAGGTCAGGTTTTGACGCAAGGTCGGTTTAATGTGGGAGCCCGAGAGCATATAATTGAGCTAGGAACTAAAATTAGCCGAGACCCTGAAACCGTCGGTTGCACTGGCCTCAGTGATAGCACCGATCCTACTCTTTAGTGTAATGAGAGGGCGCGGCCTTCGGCAGCTGTTCCCGAGGGTTGGAACATCTCAGTATAATTTTCCTCAGTTGTGTCTCTGTACTTTGAGGAAACCACCCCTGAAGATACTCTGTCCAAAAACAGATGCAACTGAGAGATGATAAATAATGTGTTACAACCTACTCGAGAGTAATTTGCATTTACTCAACCCACCACAAGGTCAGGTTGTGACACAAGGTCGGTTTAATGTGCGGAGGTCGAAAGCGTAAAACCAGTCTAGGAACAATTGTTGAAACAAAGCAGCAGTCTCTCAGATGGGGAGACCTCTAGGAACGTGAGAACATTGATAAGGAGGAACAGTGGTTCCAGCAGGATCATCCTCCGTCTCACACTGCTAATGTTACCATGGCATTGCTCCGTGAAAAGTTTGGGAAGCGTCTCATCAGCTGCAAAGCTGAAGTGGAATGGGCATCTCAGTCGCCTGACGTGAAATACCTAGTTTACTTCCTCAAGGTCAGCATCTACACTGGCAAACCACGCGCCATTGCTGCATTGAAGGTAGCCAACACTGAGAAGATTCAAACGATAAGCCAGGATGAATGTGCAAGCGTTATCAACAACTTTGCCTTCAATTGAACAGCGGACATCTGGAGTATATACTCCAGGGCTCCTCATGACATTTTTGGCTCATGTTTGAGACTAAATGCTTGCAGATTCTAAAATGTTATCCTTTTACCTTTCAATAAATGTAATTTCCATTACTCTATCATTTGTGGTCCTTGATTTATTCCCAATAATTTTGTTAAAAAAGTGTAAAACGCACCCTAAATGTTACATGGAGAAAGGCAAAGGAATAGTCCCTAGTCAGTGACATCTTCAGGTGAACTAGCGGACCCAATCATAGCATCACAACACAACCATGTGGCATAATGTGTTCAAAAATTGATATGGCAGATCAATTACAAAAGCAAATAATCAAATTGCCAACTCGAAGATCCAGGAGCAGAAAGAAATCTCGAAATCAGGATCGCAGGTCCAATGTCCAAAATTCCAATCCACGTAAATGGTCAGAAATCCAACACACAAGGCCTCAGTCAACCGCACGCTGACAGACTAAGGTAGAAAAATAAACTGCCTCCCAATTCGAGAACATCAACCGCTTTTATCGCCGGAACAGTTTTTCATTGGTCGACAGTTGGAGAGGAAAAACAATATTAGCATATCAGAGATATCTTATTTTGGCCAGTCCCACATTGTAAGAGGATTCCCTGCCAACATCTCTTGTTGGACTAACAAAGAGGCACAGACACCTCACAGAGCGCGGCATCCAATCTACAAAAATAGTGCACCGTCTTATATTCACTGTGACACGTCCCACTTGATATTGAGTTTTTCATCGGTTTTGAGGTTTTAACCACACATGGTTCTCTGACCCATATTTCAATCCTTCACATTCTTTCTTTGGTGGAGGTGTTTTATCAATACCTCGTGCCCGGACGATAAATCCCACTGGCTGGTGCAGTGGAAGGTGACACGTCATCTTCGTGTGTAATATTGTGCCAATATATTGATTCCTTGCAGTAATTCGCTTTATGCTTCGTTGGCAACATTCAACTATCCCGTTACCGGAGGGAAAGTGCGCGCAGCGGAAAGGGATATAGATTCCCCACCTGTCTAAATCCTTTTGAATGGTTTACTACGGAAAGTAGTGTCGTTAAGTTCAGCAGGCGGTCCCCGCTCAAAAAATAGTTTCTTTAAATGGTTAATGTCGCTGACTGAATGTTTATGTAGTTGTCGCCAGATTTAAATCGAGTGGAACTAGTTAATCAACGTCAGGTAATGTTTTACCTTTGTGATGAGTGATGTCCATCCCAACCCGTGTCCACACATCGTTAACGTCTAAATTTCCTCTTGGTCATCGTACTGATGATGGGTCAATGAACTGACACTCTCTATATTCAGATTACGGTTTCTAACCGCTGCCTTGGACACCGCTGAATCAATCCGCCTTGCGAAGTACAGGTTTTTTTTAAAGCCAGAATACCCACTTTGACAGTGTGCCGAAATTATCTTGTCCGAGCTGCATTTGCTCACTGATGCTGCACAGAAAAATTCCATCGGTTCCGTCTCCTTCCTCACTGCGTCGAGCTATCTCCCATACCCTCGTCAGCTTGTCTGCTCGGTTGTGGTTGGATTCCACTAGCTTTATGTCCAAAGATAAGTCATTCACTGACCAGTTTTTTCCTAGATGCTGAGTCTCTTCCGAATGAGCATATCGCTTGTGGCCTTTGTGTGTATTCCGGCCTTTCTGGTGAGAGAGTCAGATGAACATATGCAGTGAATAAATGCAACTTTTTTAGTCTTGCATTAAAGTGCTACCTTAAAATCCTTAAGTACGGCGTCCAACTCGGCTACATTTATATGCTGAACGTCCTTTTCGAGATGCAACCAGCACTCATCCTCTACTATGTCCCTATTTAATTCGAGGGATACTCCAGTTGTAAGGGAGCTTGCATCGACCCCTACTTCAAACCTCGCACAAGGCCGTCCTGAAGTACTCTGGTAATGACGTCCATAGTTATTTTGTGGTCGGTGTGTCTGTTACTTCATCGTTCTCAATGGCTCTGCGTATGCTGAAAGTGGTCGCAATACGAAGCCAGCCACAATCATGAAAGTATCCTATTAATATTTCGCATTTTAAAAATATCTTTCGAAGGCGTTAAACTTCGGGTCCTTTCGGTAATTCACTTCCACGCTTCTAGTACAAGGTGTTCTGCTCCCACCAAACATGTAAGCTGAGACCTCAGGTATTGTCCTCTAATTGTTCTGGGTCTTTGTACGTCAATCCAAAAACAGCGAGATGTTGTCTTACCCCTTTGCAGATGTTATGTTTTCATTGACAGATGACAACAATATAAGCTAGGCGGCCTGGTCTCATCTTTTGCCAGAACGGTATTCAGGCTTTCATGATAGCCGGTGCCGCAAATCAGTTCTTATCAGGCAGTACCCCCAACCAGCGATTGTAGGTACGCCTTGCGAAGATCAAGCGCGGAAACATTGAGTCCTTTTCTCCGCTATTCTTTCTGTTTTTCAGCACAAACGACTGCATGAGCCGGTTATGCGTCAGCATGCTCGTTTAGCTCAGATTTTTCCTTTATTCTTTTGAACCACCGCCATTAATAAAATCAGGCCCCTTGATTGGGGGCAGTTCTTTTTCGGGGTCAGGTATCAGTTACCCGTCATCTATGCACGTCTATAGTTCACGCTGACATTCGCTCCTTTCCTACACACAGATAACAGGTTTTTTAGATATTCCGGTGGGTGTTCATCTTACCACTTCTATGATGCTGTCCAGGTTCTGGTACATTCATCGAATTCCGCGATAGAGTCGGGCTGATTTACAGTGATGGCTGCACATATATGGGGATTAACCAACTTAATTTCATCCATTTTTTTTTTAATTTGAACACCGCCCAAACTCTCAATGACATCCATCCCGAGGAGCAAGTCTGATTCTAACAATCAGAACATCTATATTGATAGTGTCACAATTGTCTATGTGGACTTCTATGCTTGTGACTCCTCGACTTCTGAGGACCTTACCGTCAGCACGTCCATCTCTTGTTTTTTCCATAGATATGTTCGTAAGCGAACGCGAACAATCTGTATCCACGAGGGCGGTACGTTTCATCCCAGCAGTGAGTACGTCGATTACGGTGAGCTTGTCTTCCATGACTTGCATAGAAAAGACTGGCACTGACGTGGTCAGATAGGAGAGGAATCACAACTGGTAGCGCTGCATTTATATCCTGGAGGGGGACGAGGATGGCACTGACGCATCCCTCCCTGACCCGTTCCCCGGACGTTCTCGTGACAGGTGTCCTGGCACGTATGGCAGCGGTAGCAACGCGCTAGAGTCGCTTGCCATTTCTGGAGGCAGACCCTCGCCAGGAGGTTTGGGTAATTATATCTGTTGCACTTAATTCTCGCAGAAGGGCCCACAGTTAGAACATATTTATTTTGGGTGGGCCTTAAAGCCGCTACCACTAGTTCTTCTCCCGACTCTTCCTTCATAAGCACCAGGACATGGGAAAATAACTCTTCAAGCGGTAGTGAGACCCTCCTGGAGGCAGTCGTATATCTCGTCGTGCGGAGGTAAGGATCCAATGTCGGGCATTCCTCCGAACGGTGCAGCCAATTTTCTCAAATCGGCCATATAAACGTTTACAATCTCACCTAGGTGCAGTTCCCGAGCTTGGAACTGCGCGCATGAAGAGAATCAGTCTATAGCAAGAGCGGTATATAGCGCGTCCTTAATTCGTGCTGCATCTGCTCTCATCAATTGCTGATATTTTTGTAAATGCCACTCATTCAGTCAAAGACAATGAAGGTCTCGAGCCGCTTAACGCCACAGAGGTCAGATACAGTTCGACTTTCTCGACCCATTTTACTATAGACCCGTTACATCCAAGAATCAATTTGCCCTCCGCCATGTCATCGAAATAGCTTGTTCAAAAATTGATATGGCAGCTCATTTACAACACGAAAAACTAATCGCAAGTTCAAACTCGAAAACAGAGTTGCAGAAAGAAATGTCGAATCCCGAATCGCAGGTCCAGTGTCAAAAATCCCAATACGCGTAAACAGTCAGAAATTCAACGCACAAAAGGTCACCAAGCCGACGGATGTAGATAGAAAAATAAAGTGCCTCTCCATTCGAGAACACCAACCGCTTTTTATCGACGGAACAATTTTTTCATTAGTCGACGATTGGAGAGGAAAAACAATATTAACATATCCTAGATGCATTTATGGTAACACCTGCGACTAACTTGTTTCTATTTTGGTCATTTTGTTTTCGGCAATATCGTACAGAACACACGTGACCTTTTCCTTGGTGACTTTCTCTCTTACCACATTCTGCCTTTCTCTCTCACCACATGGTGCCTTTCTCTCTCACCACATGCTGCCTTTCTCTCTCAGCACATGGTGACTTTCTCTTTCACCACATGCTGCCTTTCTCTCTCACCACATGCTGCCTTTCTCTCTCACCACATGGTGACTTTCTCTCTCACCACATGCTGCCTTTCTCTCTCACCAAATGGTGACTTTCTCTTTCACCACATGGTGCCTTTCTCTCTCACCACATGGTGACTTTCTCTCTCACCACATGCTGCCTTTCTCTCTCACCACATGGTGACTTTCTCTTTCACCACATGGTGCCTTTCTCTCTCACCACATGGTGACTTTCTCTCTCACCATATGATGACTTTCTCTCTCACCACATGCTGCCTTTCTCTCTCACCACATGGTGACTTTCTCTCTCACCACATGCTGCCTTTCTCTCTCACCACATGGTGACTTTCTCTCTCACCACATGCTGCCTTTCTCTCTCACCACATGCTGCCTTTCTCTCTCAACACATGGTGACTTTCTCTCTCACCACATGCTGCCTTTCTCTCTCACCACATGGTGACTTTCTCTTTCGCCACATGGTGCCTTTCTCTCTCACCACATGGTGACTTTCTCTCTCACCATATGATGACTTCCTCTCTCACCACATGGTGCCTTTCTCTCTCACCACATGCTGCCTTTCTCTCTCACCACATGCTGCCTTTCTCTCTCAACACATGGTGACTTTCTCTCTCACCACATGGTGACTTTCTCTTTCACCACATGCTGCCTTTCTCTCTCACCACATGGTGACTTTCTCTCTCACCACATGCTGCCTTTCTCTCTCACAACATGCTGCCTTTCTCTCTCAACACATGGTGACTTTCTCTCTCACCACATGCTGCCTTTCTCTCTCACCACATGGTGACTTTCTCTTTCGCCACATGGTGCCTTTCTCTCTCACCACATGGTGACTTTCTCTCTCACCATATGATGACTTTCTCTCTCACCACATGGTGCCTTTCTCTCTCACCACATGGTGACTTTCTCTCTCACCACATGCTGCCTTTCTCTCTCACCACATGGTGACTTTCTCTCTCACCACATGCTGCCTTTCTCTTTCACTACATGGTGCCTTTCTCTCTCACCACATGCTGCCTTTCTCTCTCACCACATGGTGACTTTCTCTCTCACCACATGCTGCCTTTCTCTCTCACCACATGGTGCCTTTTTGACAAATGGAGTCCATGGATTCTGTACTACACTCAAGCTCTGCAATCAACCAAAACAACTCTAACAGAGATTCATCGGATCAAGTCAAACGTTTTTAGCCCTCTAAAAATAAATATGACAGTTGTGCCTATCAGAATCCGAACACTTGGAAGAATCCCGAAGATTTAAGCAAAAATTTTGGAATTGGAAATTCAACAAAGAATTGAAATACAGACAGCTTGGGGACTTGCTGTTGCTTGTTTTCTTCTGAGAGCCGCCAGTTAGAACTGGTATTGAAATTCAATAACAATATTAATGGAAAGAGAATACTAAAATAAAGATAACCAAAGCAGAAAACAAAAACAAAAAATCAAAAACATCGACCAAGACCAATAAGATTAACATCAAAAAGAGGAGAAATAAGAGAGTTGCTAATCTTGTGCACTTGGCGGGAAATAATTCTCGTGCGGAACTGTAGCAGCCATGTTAGATCTCTGCATTCCTTCACTCCTTCTGCATCAGTTTTAGTGCAATGACCTTAACTTCTCGGCCTCTTGTTTGTGGTACTGATCAAAGGAAAGCAAGAGCGTATTCCGATTCCAATTTAAAACGATTTTTCTTTTTCTTTATCCTCTCTCGCCCGAAACCTCTCCTCTACCTGACAAGACAAACACATCGACAGTCATAAATGCAATACATTATTGCGTGACCATTTTATCAGATACCAGGCACATTCATACAGTCAGACAACTTATAAAATTACATTTACACCCGCGTTCATACATGTACACACACATCTGAGTATGTATGCAGGTTTACTTGTAAACACTTTTAATAAGATTGGTTTACCCAAATCAGTCGAATGCTTCCTTTCAAGTTTGAAAATAGAAGTAACAGCTTTTTATTTTGTTACTAATAGGTTTCAAAATAGTTATGGGAGTGTGGTTTGCCCAAGTTATCAGACAGTCTCTTAAGGCAGGCAAAGTTTAATTTTTTGTAATAGTTTATTTTTTTAGCTTGAGTCATAAATAATTCCCGTCTTTGTTTATCAACTTTATTCTTAAAAAATAAAATGCAATTACATTTTATTCAATTATATATTCACCATTTATTTGAAATGAATTGTTGTCACGTTTCAAGTAGCTCCTCGGTTCATCGTTAGTAAAATTTGAATCTGGTTTTCATTTCAGAAAGTTTTCTCTATTAAAGCGTTTTGCAGCAATCATAAGGTGTCAAAATTCATTGGCGCAACGTCAGGTGATTACGGTTGGTGGAATAGAGCAGACCAACCGCGTTCCAAAATTGTTTTCCCGTGTCCTTGCTGTATGGAAGATAACTTTTCTTTTATTGACGAGCACGGACTGATTTTCGACAAAGCTTTTAGGGACACGTTGCAGATGCTGAATGTATAAATGTGCATTTAATGTTTCAGTACGTTTTAAAAACTCTGAATAATACCTTCCACGATTCCAGCACCTGCATAGCCTAACCTTTATTTTGGGCTTGGTTGTGGAAATTTATCTTAATCAATCCACTACTTTTTGAGTTGAACATTGTTGTATGTTAGCCATTTGTAAACACTGGTGTAAATGGCATATCTTCGACATAAAAACGGATTCGGACGTGTCTCGCATTGAAAATATCCCAGAAAAGAAAATGGAGACTTTACGAGTAATATATTTAAAAAAGATAGCTCTCTGAGTCTGACGGACTTTCGCGAGGATTTCTTTTAACATATGCAAATCTGAATCGTTAATCTATAAAAAAAAAGTGCTTGGCTATATAGGGAGATACAACTATGATAACGAACAAAAGACACGTGCTATTTGATTGTTTGACTTACACTACTATGTTCGTTGAACGAAGTGAATTAGGGAACTTTATTATAAACTAGAAGAATGTTACTACTCAATAATCAACATCTATTATATATTTAAGGGAGGGTTGATACATTAATTATTACAAGTGGTTCTCAAAAACAGAAATGTCTTCACGATTCCGCCTAATAATTTAATTTACTGTCACTAATGCATGCGAATTGTTCGAACTGCTAGGTAAGCTTGATTCACTTGGAAAGAATATTAGAATAATCCAGAACTTATACTGGAAGCAAATTGCCAGCATATGGATAGAAAATGAATTCGGTAAATACACAAAAATAGAAAGGCTGTAAGACAAGAAGGTATCACCGAACTTATTCATCTTTTACAAGTAACCCTGAGAAAATGTCACACTTATTATCCGAAAGTTTCACGTTGGATCAGTTATTTTAATTTCGATTATAGGTGCAGATTAATTTATAATTACATGAATCATTCATACAAAAAACAAATATAATAAGTGTGACATTTCTGTAATTATTGAAAAATATAGTTCATATAGTTTATTATTTCTATATTTGTACAAAAACGCACAACCTTAAAATTTAAAATTCAAATTCAGCGTTGCGGCCGCACCTTCCAAAATAATAACACATTTCTCATAGCATTTTTTCGGGTTACATCTATATTTTCGCTGTCCTCTTATTACCGAGAAGTAAAAAACAAGAACAAATCTATTTCCATACCTGAGGATGCTTGTAGGAACAGACGAAAGCTTTTAAAAACTAAAAAAGACCTTATGAAACTGGAATTTATAAACAGGGATCATATCATTCATATACAGGTTCGGGGTTAGTGTAACTTATTGAAATTGTTTGCGAAGATGTATTCTCGCCATTTAAATCATTAACCTCTCTATTTGTTTTTTTTTTTGTATGAATGATTCATGTAATTATAAATTAAACTGCACCTATAATCGAAATTTTGTATATAATATATATATGTATATATAATATTAGGTTGGTGCAAAAATAATGACGTAATAATATCGTTTTTGACGTGCTTTTTAACGTCAAAAAACGACATTATTACGTCATTATTTTTGCACCAACCTAATATATACACTGCGTACCAAATTATTATAGAGATAACTTTTTTCTAATATTTCAAAAACCGTCCAATCAATTCACACAAAATTTTCACACACCGTTGGAAATACTGACCTGCGCAATCACTGAATTTTTTGTACTGATCTGTGCAAGGTAAACAAACTGGCGCCATATTTGTTATCAGCACGGTGATTTGAGATTGCCAAATTATTGGAAAGATTTAGTAAAATTCCCAGAATTGAGCAAACAAAACGTTTATTAATGTTGCACGTGAATGTTTATGATCAAAAGAACCTAATAAATAAGATAATCAAACAAATAATAACAGATACAAACAAAGGCACAGTTAGAAACAAATTGATAGGGAATGTGCTTTCCCTGTTTTGAAATTACTTGAAAAAGTCGACGATCCATAGAATTTGTTAATTGTAGGATGTCATCTGCTGTAATGCCGCGAGATATGTCAAGAATTGCTTCCTACAACTCAGCGTTGCTCCTGAATTGTCTTCCGTTGGCGTACAGTCTTCGCTTCATGATGCTCCAAAGGTTTTCGGTTGGATTCAAATCCGGAGAATTTGCTGGCCCCTTCATTTTTCGAGGTCCATCGAAGCCTGTTTCAAATATTCAGTAGTCTTGTGAGCAACATGTGAGGGAGCATTATCTTGCATAAAAACAATGGCCCTTCTGAAGGCAACTCTTTGCCTTTTCATCCACGGTTCAAGATGTTTCTTCATAAATGCAATGTATGCATCAGCAGTCATTTTGACGCCATCTGGTACTCTCCATGGGCCCACTAATGTGTTTCCAATAATACCACCCCAGATCATTATGCCTCTGCCGCCTTGTTGGCGTCTCAAACGCTGATAGCTATTCTGTCCGTTCATTAAGCAGACTTTGCACCATCTATCTGGCCCATCAAGTGTTGCTCGAGTTTCGTCTGCGGACAAAACTTTAGAGAAGTCAATCTTCATATTGTCCTCAGCCCATTTCAATCGATTTTGAATGTGATTTCTCGTCAACGGAGGCTTCGATACAGGTTTGACTGTTGCTGCTATTTCTCTCAGATACTGACACCGAGTACTTTTAGACTTTTAGAGTAGGATCCCCAATGCGACTGAAAAGCTCTTGACTGGTAAGTCCAGGGTCCTTCGTGACCTCTCGTTTAAGTCGTGACATGAGACGACGTGAAATAACCTTCGGCTTGCCTTTATCTGCCCTTTTGCGTATTTGTGTAGAGTCGGCGGTGAACTTTTTTTTGATGACACCTCCCTATCATTTTTAAAATTTCTAGGGTAGATTTACCTTTTGAGAGTTCTGAGGTGATAGTTTTCTTTTCAGCATCATTTAAACTGCTTTTACGAACCATCTTTTCACTAAATTCTTACACTTTTCTAATAATTTGGCACTCTCAAATCACCGTGCTGATAACAAATACATTTACATTGCGCAGATCAGTATAAAAATTTCAATGATTGCGCAGGTCTGTGTTGCCAACATTGTGTGAAAATTTAGTGTGAATTGATTGGAGGGTTTTTGAAATATTAGAAAAAAAGTTATCTCAATAATAATTTGGCACGCAGTGTATATTATATATGTATATATTACGTATATAATAATATATATTATATATTTTATATATATATATATATATATATATATATATTACATATTTTATATATATATATATATATATATATATATATATATAAAACAGAGAATGTCTGCCTCTGTGATACCTTTTTTCACTCGAGATCTATCCAAACTAGGCACAAGATTCGTATCGTAAAAAGTCGACAATATTCAAAAATCAATAATCGATAAAGCCTATTAAAAACGATAAATTCAAATCCTTTCATCCGATTTCGTTCGAACTCAATATGTAAGTTACTGACTTCATAACGAGCTCAACGATAGTTCATTTTTAGTTCTACGCCACTGCTTCTACCGAAAAGCCACGGGAAATCGATTTCAACACAAATCGATTTCAACACAAATTGATTTCAACACAAATCGATTTCAACAAAGATTTTAAACTAAAAGCTCCCTCAATTTTCAAGCAATCGAATACAAACTTCACTCACTTGCAGCCAACAATAAGGTGATTGTGTAACAGTCATTTAACTTGATAACTGAGTCTACCCAGATAGTGAAAACCAGCGTAAATTGCGAAAAATGGCGATTTTACTGGTTTCTTTCTTATTTTTTGGTTGATTTTTCAACCAATTTTCATCAAAGAATTGCTTTATAAATGTATCCTCTTTTATATCCCTGGTAGCACACTGACAAAAACTCCAAAATTGCATTAATTCAAAATGTTTTTTTAATGCTGTTTTTTTCTCCATTCTAATTAAACGTTTATTTTTTTTCTAATCGACCAGCTGGGCACGGCTGCTATACTCTATAAAAATCACATTTCCAAGCAGTTATCTTACATAGTTTGATTGATTTGTTTGTTCATGCTAATTCCTTATGGGCCATTTAATAGAGATTTTTTTTAATTTTCTTGTGAGTTTCAAGTAATAAAAATATTATATATACATGGTAGAATCTACCACGTATATATCACATCTACCAAATATATGATACACAGCTTTTGTGCATATAAACGTTTGAGTGGATATAATTACTAGAAGCAGAGATATGTGTGCTTTATATTCTTTTGTTGAAGTTATATTTTAGAATACAGTTTGATTTATTTTTGTATTGTTGATAATCTATATCTATAAAACAGAAGATGTGTGTGTGTTCATCTGTGAGTCTGTGTGTGTGCTATTTATGCACGTTCACATCTCTCGACCGATTTGGATAAAATTTTACACACACGTTGCAAATTTAGGTCAAGACCAACTTTTCAGTTACCAGGTTCCCCCGGGTTTCGCAGAAAAATCAATAAAATTGAAGGTGGGTACGGCTTTTTGCAAAAAGCAAGGCAAAGTTACACGCGAACAAAATTTTTACTGGATAAGCTGATATTATTTACACTTAATACAAAACAATAGCTCATGTTATGACAGTTTTCCTGCGACATTCGCTTCATACAAAAAATTGCAAAAACTGTGGAAAAAATCGGGTTTTTAGTGCTACTTAAAATAAAAACTTGAATAACTACCTCATTTTTTATCCGATTTTCTTCAAACATGTCGCAAAAAATTTACCATCATGAAAGAAATAAGATAGTGTTGTTTTAGTACTGTTCACTTCCTCGTGCAAAAAAGCTACGAAAAACTAGTCAAAAATCCATTTTTCTTTCTGGCTTTTCATCGGATGCTTTCCAAATTTGCCATGCAAATTATATATGACATACAAATTATCTTGCGTGCATTTTTGGTTTAGATTATTTCAGTTAAGTGGATGAAATCTGCGACAAACTCGGTCCAAAATCGTCTTTTGGTATTTAGCTAATAGTTTCTTCATATGATTCGATCCTAAATTGGCATTCGAACAACCTTTGATGCAAAGATTATTTGAGAAGGATTATTGAAGCGTTAAAAAGGGAAAAATTCCCAAATAATCTCTTATTAACTCCAGCTTTACAGTAAATGTGAGATGGAGGAGGGGGCGTTCAAGAGTTTGCACTTGCAATTGAACCAAGCTCTGACGCTTTATCTCTGTTTTTGTTTTATTATTAGATTTATGAACAATGTCAAACTATTCGAAACTTATTACGGTCATAGGAAACATAGCAGTGTTTACAATAAAGTTCTAAAGAATAGCGGGTATAAGTTCACCGAAATTCAAAGAAAAGAAATAGGATTCGGAAGATCATCTGGTACGCACCTCGATTTAATCAATTAGTAAGTACTAAGTTAGGCCATAAGTCTCTCAAATTGATCGATAACCATTTTCCGTAAAGCAACCCTCTTAGTAAAATATTTAATAGAAATACATTAAAACTAAGTTACAGTTACACCAATAATCTCGAGAAAAATCATAAAGTTGCACAACAATAGAAATCTGAATTAATTTAATAATCTTAATCATAATACAAGTACCAATGAAAATATTGTTAAGGGTACTGACCAATGTAATTGTAGGAAACCTAACCAATGGCCATTGCCAAAGAAATGTTTATTCGAATCGCTTGTGTATCTTTGTTCAATCTCTAAAATGGAAAATTCGAGGGGTGAAAAGTTCTATATTGGTAGTACTAAGACCTTTTTCAAAACCCAGTGATATCATCTTTTACTAATAATACTTACAGAAATAATAGTTCACTTTCAAAATACTAGGGTGGGGGGTGAAAGATAAAATAAAACTCCTAATGTGAAATGGAACATTTTAAAACTGGCAAGGACCTGTAGATCCTATTTGAACCTTGTTTTCTGTATTTACAGAAGAAAATGCAGATTATCAGGTTCTTAAATAGGGATACTTTATTAAATTAAAGATTAGAATTAACGGTTAATTGTAAACATATCATACATTCGACTCTACAATCTTGTTAGACTTTAAAATTTGACTTTTGTTTTGTTTTATATTTTAGTTAAACTTTGTTGCACCGTATAAGCCTTATTTTTATGTCAGTAAGATCAATTTCGACGTAGTATAATTTTTTACATTATTCTTCTAGTAGTGGTGGTAATATTTAGTATAGATGCACTGGCGTTCGGCTAACATTTTGACATATTACATTGTTTGATTTTATTAACATTCTAATATAGAACCTTTAGTTAACAGTTGCATTCTGTTTTCTATGATCTATATATTTAAATATTTTTTCTCTATATGTTTAAATAATTTTATTAGATTTATATGTTTCATTAATTTTGCTAGATCTATTTGTTTAAACTTTCCTTTTATTTCTTAAATGGCCATATTATTTAGCAACTATAAAAATGTGAAATTTTAACTTTTTAAATCACAGGGTATGTAGTTTGTAGAGTATCTCGTTAAATTAAGTTTTTTCTCTCATAGGAAATAATATGTGTCTAATGTATAACACTGTAGCAAATTTACAGTGTATCGAATATGGCGTTCAGATTTCGTCTACGATTCCAAATCTTCTTAAATTTATCTTAACCTTTACTTTGAAATTCGCGAAGGCCATTCCGATTGGTTGATCCGAATAAAAACAAAACTAACCCTGTTGCTATACCCTCCCTTTTCTTTTTTACTCTTTTTCTTATTCTTCCTTTTCTCGTGAAAAGACGTTGTATGTTGTTTATGAATCTCAATGAACTGTCTATTCACCCGTTATTTACTAACGCCTGATGAGATGCGTCAATAGACATCGAAACATGATTGCATTTGTGTAGCGTTTTTGATGTAATATACTAAAATAAACAATATTGTCCAACTTTTGTATTGAGCCCTCTTTTAAATTCAATGTTACAAACCTCGGAGTTGGATTCTATTCGTTCTCATTTCACATGGAATATATATATATATATATATATATATATATATATATATATATATATATATATATATCACTAAATCATTATCTCCAAAACATAACAAAAATTATTACAATCTATTTTTTTTTTTTTTTTTTTGGTGGGGGGTTAACCTGCAAAGGTTTGATAAGCCGTAGAAAACGAATCAATCTATTAGTTAATCAGAAGACATTGGCCGTTTTTGTGTTTTTTTTTTTGTTGTGTTTTTATGTGTTTTTATCGTTGTGTGTTTTTTCGTTGTGTGTTTGTGGGGTTTTTTTTTCGTTGTGTTTTTGTGTGCTTTTTTCGTTGTGTGTTTTTCGTTGTGTGTTTGTGTGCGTTTTTTCATTGTGTGTGTTTTTTCGTTGAATGTGTGTGTTTTTTCGTTGTGTGTTTTGTGCGTTTTTTCATTGTGTGTGTTTTTTCGTTGAGTGTTTGTGTGTGTTTTTTCCGTTGTGTGTTTGTGTGCGTTTTTCCGTTGTGTGTTTGTGTGCGTTTTTTCATTGTGTGTGTTTTTTCGTTGAGTGTTTGTGTGTGTTTTTTCGTTGTGTATGTGCGTATTTTTTTTCGTTGTGTGTTTGTGTGCGTGTTTTTTCCGTTGCGTGTCCGCGTGTATGTTTTTTCGTTGTGTTTGTTGTGTGCGTTTTCTTGCTGTGTGTCTGTGAATGCATTTTTTTGTTGCGTGTGCACGCGCGTGTATTTTTTTCTCTGTGTGTTTTTGTGAGTGTGTATGTAATGGCTTCTTGATAAAACCGTGATATTCATGCGCTTGGGTTGGCATGTGTTTGTCCAAGGATTCAAATTTCATATAACAGACACCCACCCACCAAAGCGCGTGCTGATTAATATCTTTGTATCACTTCATTGTCAGGCACAAGGTCACAGGTATAGTTCTCACGGAGAGATCAGGTTAGCTGAGAACACATCTTCAAACGCTGAGCCTAGATATTAATACCGGTGCATTAACTTCTGCATTCACAGTTATGCACAGCTTTAATTATATAAAAATACACCCTTCCTTCCCATCTCTGTTCAGAATGCACTTGATTACAGCACTTCACAACCTCTTTTTACTGTAACATCTTTTTATTGCTGTGGTTGTTCTCATAAAAGATACTCGATAAGCTTTGCTTTGTCTTGTCCTCGGTCGCGATTAATAGAATTCAGATTTGTTCTTGTTGACTGGTTGCCAATCACGGCTCAACATCCTATCTACCCTGCTGAGGTAAGGGTGCTTACAAGAGAAACATTAAGCCTTTCTCAAGGGAATTAGTGCTGAGGAAACACAAATGTTCTTAGACGGAATTTGGACTCTGCTAGAAATTACAATTTCCTTTCGGAGTTATTGCACATGCACCGGCCATGACGACTACTTTTGTTATATCATGTCCTTTCAGAGACGTGAGCAATCACGAAATTTCCACAATCTTCAGTCTGTTTTTTTTCTGTAAGTAACCGTTAATCTTTTACCACACCTCTTTGTCATTTATCATCTGAAACACCTTTGCCTCAGCAAGATAGACAGGTCTTTATAGCCATGATTGGCAAACAGTCTATGGGAATAACAAAACTGAATTCCATGTATAAAGCAACGGTGAAAAAGACAAAGCAAAAGCACTGTGATATAGTTTCTAAGAACAAATACAGCAATACACATAGGTTAAAAAAAGGATGTGGAAGAGGGCTATAATCAGTTATATTCGGCACATAAAGAGATCTTTGATATTTCCTATCACTGATTTCTTTTATACACCCTCTGTGGTGGTGGTGGGCGGTTTGTATTTTTGTCCTGAGCTGTAAATATAAAGGTTAATGTACTAATATTAATGTGTCTGTTCAGTGTGTGTGTGTGTGTGTATGAAGACGAGTTGTCAGCTCACCTTACTCTCTGTGATCTTGCGTCGAACTATGTATTGATGTGATGATATTAAGCGTGAAAATAGTATTGTATGAACCTTTTTCATTACTGGACACTCAGAAATAATCACGCTCATGAAATTCATTACACATACATGTGTATACAACCTCCATTAATAAAAAAAAAACACGATTTTATGAAAAAAACCCTGAAACATTCTCAGACGGATCCTCATTCTTTTTCTGTTTGTGGACATATGCAAATACGAGCTCTGATCAAAAATTATCGGGACTGTTGCTATGGTAACGGAACTAAAGTGCGCAGAGTGCAGCCGCATGGTACATATTGACCTTGTACTCACTTACGCATGCCCACTAAGTTATAACGTTAAAGCTTACATCCGTTGTTCATAGAAGTATTTGCAAAGAAAAGTGTGTAAAGTTCGATCGTCTCACAACACCAAAGACGTTCCATAGATGGCCATGGCTTGTGCAATATATTTTGACTAAGCACAACATTTCCCAGGTCCGACAACCACCATATTCCCAAGATGTTTCCTCTTACGACATTTACCTCTTCAAAATTCAAATCTCACTTGAAAGGAACAAGATTTCAAGAAGTTGAGTTAATCAAAAAAAATGCCAAAAAGTAGTGTTCCGGATTAATTCGAAGGAGATTAAAAATCGAACTGATATCGTTATGGGACTTTACCCATAATAACACAATGGACTATTCCATGCGTAATAAATACTGCGCCTCAAGAGGAAGCAGAGAGTTCAGTCCGAAGACGGGCGACCGGCTGACCGACTGATCGCTTGAACTCTCTGCCTTCAGGCGGGGAGGAACCCGAACGAGGCTACGCTGAAGGGCGGAGTCTCTTTCGGGGAGGTAAACCGACCCTGAACCCGTTTATACGGGTTCCAAGGGCATATTTTTGGCCGAGCCCAAGGGCTCGGAGATCCCACGGGCTCGGAGATCCCACGTTAAACCGGCCTTGTCCCACATGATGCCCTCGTGGGGTAGGGGTGACTAAATACTGTTCAGTCTGAAGTCTGGAGTGAAGTCCGTCAGGAGTCAGTCAGTCAGTCAGTCAGAGCGAGCGAGTCAGTCAGTCGAGTCAGAGGCAGTCCGAAACAAAGTCGAGTTCAGACAATTACTACTAAACCTGATTGTTCGTACTAACACTTTCTTCTTCTCTGTATATATTCCTGTTTGTAATATATCTGTGTTATTCCATATCCGTATTCGAGTTCTTCTTTATTGGTTCTATCTTGGACTATCACCGTGGTACAAGGAACCGGACCATAACACTAACACTTTCTACTTCTCTGTATATATTCCTGTTTGTAATATATCTGTGTTATTCCATATCCGTGTTCGAGTTCTTCTTTATTGGTTCTATCTTGGACTATCACCGTGGTACAAGGAACCGGACCATAACACTAACACTTTCTACTTCTCTGTATATATTCCTGTTTGTAATATATCTGTGTTATTCCATATCCGTATTCGAGTTCTTCTTTATTGGTTCTATCTTGGACTATCACCGTGGTACAAGGAACCGGACCATAACACTAACACTTTCTACTTCTCTGTATATATTCCTGTTTGTAATATATCTGTGTTATTCCATATCCGAATTCGAGTTCTTCTTTATTGGTTCTACCTTGGACTATCACCGTGGTACAAGGAACCGGACCATAACACTAACACTTTCTACTTCTCTGTATATATTCCTGTTTGTAATATATCTGTGTTATTCCATATCCGAATTCGAGTTCTTCTTTATTGGTTCTACCTTGGACTATCACCGTGGTACAAGGAACCGGACCATAACACTAACACTTTCTACTTCTCTGTATATATTCCTGTTTGTAATATATTTGTGTTATTCCATATCCGTATTCGAGTTCTTCTTTATTGGTTCTACCTTGGACTATCACCGTGGTACAAGGAACCGGACCATAACACTAACACTTTCTACTTCTCTGTATATATTCCTGTTTGTAATATATCTGTGTTATTCCATATCCGAATTCGAGTTCTTCTTTATTGGTTCTACCTTGGACTATCACCGTGGTACAAGGAACCGGACCATAACACTAACACTTTCTACTTCTCTGTATATATTCCTGTTTGTAATATATTTGTGTTATTCCATATCCGTATTCGAGTTCTTCTTTATTGGTTCTACCTTGGACTATCACCGTGGTACAAGGAACCGGACCATAACACTAACACTTTCTACTTCTCTGTATATATTCCTGTTTGTAATATATCTGTGTTATTCCATATCCGAATTCGAGTTCTTCTTTATTGGTTCTACCTTGGACTATCACCGTGGTACAAGGAACCGGACCATAACACTAACACTTTCTACTTCTCTGTATATATTCCTGTTTGTAATATATTTGTGTTATTCCATATCCGTATTCGAGTTCTTCTTTATTGGTTCTACCTTGGACTATCACCGTGGTACAAGGAACCGGACCATAACACTAACACTTTCTACTTCTCTGTATATATTCCTGTTTGTAATATATCTGTGTTATTCCATATCCGAATTCGAGTTCTTCTTTATTGGTTCTACCTTGGACTATCACCGTGGTACAAGGAACCGGACCATAACACTAACACTTTCTACTTCTCTGTATATATTCCTGTTTGTAATATATTTGTGTTATTCCATATCCGTATTCGAGTTCTTCTTTATTGGTTCTACCTTGGACTATCACCGTGGTACAAGGAACCGGACCATAACACTAACACTTTCTACTTCTCTGTATATATTCCTGTTTGTAATATATCTGTGTTATTCCATATCCGAATTCGAGTTCTTCTTTATTGGTTCTACCTTGGACTATCACCGTGGTACAAGGAACCGGACCATAACACTAACACTTTCTACTTCTCTGTATATATTCCTGTTTGTAATATATTTGTGTTATTCCATATCCGTATTTGAGTTCTTCTTTATTGGTTCTATCTTGGACTATCACCGTGGTACAAGGAACCGGACCATAACACTAACACTTTCTACTTCTCTGTATATATTCCTGTTTGTAATATATCTGTGTTATTCCATATCCGAATTCGAGTTCTTCTTTATTGGTTCTACCTTGGACTATCACCGTGGTACAAGGAACCGGACCATAACACTAACACTTTCTACTTCTCTGTATATATTCCTGTTTGTAATATATTTGTGTTATTCCATATCCGTATTCGAGTTCTTCTTTATTGGTTCTACCTTGGACTATCACCGTGGTACAAGGAACCGGACCATAACACTAACACTTTCTACTTCTCTGTATATATTCCTGTTTGTAATATATCTGTGTTATTCCATATCCGAATTCGAGTTCTTCTTTATTGGTTCTACCTTGGACTATCACCGTGGTACAAGGAACCGGACCATAACACTAACACTTTCTACTTCTCTGTATATATTCCTGTTTGTAATATATTTGTGTTATTCCATATCCGTATTCGAGTTCTTCTTTATTGGTTCTACCTTGGACTATCACCGTGGTACAAGGAACCGGACCATAACACTAACACTTTCTACTTCTCTGTATATATTCCTGTTTGTAATATATTTGTGTTATTCCATATCCGAATTCGAGTTCTTCTTTATTGGTTCTACCTTGGACTATCACCGTGGTACAAGGAACCGGACCATAACAGATATGTTTTAGTTTCCTTTTGTGTTCGTAAGTTGGAATGCACAGATATTAAAGCAAATAAGTCAATAGCCTAACACATGTATTGTCTGTATTTACTCTAAGAATTGAATCCTTTGTACGGCATTCGCGAATGAATTAAGCGTAAAGACGGGGAAGGAGATTATGTTGGAAAGCAAATATTTTTTCAGCTTTGTGTGGTTGGTGCAACACTTATCAGGGCGGAAAGTGGAATCGTCGAACGATGTTCCAATTCTGGCCATGTACACTGCTTTCGTTTTCACAGTATTGCACTTTAGTAAAGGGAGGTACCCGGCTTTTCCTGTTAAATAACAGAGAAGACTTGGCCTCACTCGTCTTCGGTGGCAGCCAATCTAGAAGGGCAAATCAATTTGACAGGCAAATTATGCAAAATAGGAAAAATAATTATTCATATAGTATGAAAAATAGAAGAAATTGAACAATTTTCACAATATTAATAATCAATAGCATGGCCTCTCATATTTATAACGTGTTAAAATCTTTTTCTAAAGTTTTGATGAGATTTAAACAAGTCTTTTCTGCGATTTGTCATCATTCCACAATGGTTGCACGTTCTAATTCATGAAGTTTTGGGGTGACCGACGATTTATTCGAACTTCCACTTCTTGCCATAGATTTTCAATAGGATTCAATGCCTGATGATTGTGTGCAAGCACATGAAACTTATAGTAGTAGCCAGTCAGTGCCAACATGGTTTTTTAATTAATATATATATATATATATATATATATATATATATATATATATATATATATATATAAAGGAAATGCTTAACACAACAAGAAAATACGATAATAAATCATGATTTATTTCAACCAGTAAGTCTCACCAGACCGAAGATATAAATGGTTTAAATTCATCAAGACCATTAAAAAAAAAAAGAAAAGAATAGTAACAGGATAAAGTAACAAGAAGACGAGGTGTCTGACCTATAAAATCTATTTTCAGGGTGTTGGAGGTGTGGTAAGAAATATATATATATATATATATATATATATATATATATATATTCACACGTATATATAACCACAAATATACATATATGTACACACAAACACACACCTATATAAACATATATGCATATGAAAAGAAAGAAAAAATTATGGGCAATTAATTGACTGATTGAAAATAAAAAGGAATAAAACGATGAATATATAATTTAAAATATATATTTATATATATATATATATATATATATATATATATATATACATACATACGCATACATGCACATATAATATACATACATATACGTGCATATATATATATATATACATACACACACACACACACATATATATATACATACACACTTATATATATATTACACATACACACATATATGTAAAGCATATACATATACACCCATATATTTCCCCACATGTATACATATACATGCAAACACATATTCATATATATAGCAAGTTAAGCACAACAATGGTTTTTATTATATTAAATGCAAGTCTTCTTCAGTAACTTTGACCTTTAGTATAACCATATATCTTTCGAAAAATTGATTTGAAGATATTTTTCTTCTTTAATATTGAGCATCAATAAAATGTTTTCCTAAAGTTATATTATACCACCACTAACTCAGATTATATTGTGTTGAATGACTGCTTGCTAGATATTACCTGTTTTGCCTATGTCCCTTGACCGATAGTGAAATCTTTTATTCTTATTTTGTTTAAATTAAAACCTAAATTTTGCAACTTTCTTCCGGATTAAAAGTTTTTGCTCACCAAAATGCCTGAAAACACGTAAACTTACACTTAAATAAAGACAAGAGATCATTACTTTAAAATAAGGAAGAGAAATTTCCAAAAAACAACAAAACCAACAGCTGAAATAATGTCTTGAAAATAGGTGTCAACATCCACTGTGAGGAGAAGACTCTGTGAAGCTGGCCTATATGGCAGAATTGCTGTCAAGAAACCACTTTTGAGGAATCAAAATAAGGTCAATAGGTTCCAGTGGGTCAAGGCGCACAAAGACTGGGCAATAGAGCAATGGAATCAAGTCCTTTGGACTGACGAATCAAAGTTCGAAAACTTTGGGATAACTAGGAGGGTCTGTATGGGGCAAAGAGTTGCTGAAAGAGCTGGAACCCCCTGTATCACACTAATCGTAAAGATAATAGCCCAAACATACTTGTAATCTCTGCCAAAGCAAAGAGGAACAGCACATTCTTCAACTGGTGTCTTGGTCGGCGCAATCAGCGGACTTAAATACCATTGAACTGGTGCAGTATGAAAAGGCAGTGCTAAACAACCCACAAGTGCGGCTCGCAATTGGCAACTCTTGCAGAAAAGCTGGGCAGAACTATTTTCAATCTTGGTGGAAAAAATGCCAAGAATCTGTGAAACAGTGAGTATGGTCAAATGGGGTCATTTTGATGAATCAAAAGTTTAAGAAGTTCTTTTGTGTTTTCTTATATTTTTTTATTTAGTTTAATTTGCATTTAATGTGATAAAGGAAGGGAATGTTATTTAGTATAAATAAAGCCATTGTGATGCTCAACGTGTTTCATTGAATATAACACTTTTAGGATGAGAAATAAACATTTTTGTGTGTGGCCCAATAATTTTCAGTTGTAGTGTGTGTGTGTGTGTGTGTGTGCGTGTGTGTGTGTATAAATATATATATATATATATATATATATATATATATAGAGAGAGAGAGAGAGAGAGATCTATATACATATATATATATATATATATATATAGATCTATATACATATATAGAGAGATATCTCTCTCTATATATATATATATGTATATATAGATATAAATATCTATAGATATATATATATAGATAGATATATAGAATTATATATAGATAGATAGATAGATAGATATACATATATATATATATATATATATATATATATATATATATATATATATATATTAGGTTGGTGCAAAAATAATGTCGTTTTTTACGTTAAAAATACATCAAAAAACGACATTATTACGTCATTATTTTTGCACCAACCTAATACATATATATCTCTATCTCTATCTCTCTCTCTCGCTCTCTCTCTCTCTCTCTCTCTCTCTATCTATATATATATATATATATATATATATATATATATATATAGATAGATAGATAGATAGATAGATAGATAGATAGATAGATAGAATAAGAGAGAGAGAAAACTAGAATTTTTTTTTTTTTTTTAGGGAAACCAGATATTTTTCTATTCGGCACTTTTTCTACATTTTTGGACAATTTTTTTTTTTTATTTCAATGTCCAGCATGTGAATATTTTCATCTTCCATAAGTCATTATGAAAAACTTATTTCTTGTTAAACTTCTGACATTTATGTCATGTATTTTTGTGCTATATTAATTTTAGTTTTTTTTTTATCTTGTCTTTACTCGTCATGTATCGCTTCTTCACGTGCCAATTATTTGTTATGAAGTTTATTTAGTATATTCCTTCCTTAATTTGATACAATTTTATTCATGTTGGATCGTTTTGCTTTTATGGTCAATGATTCTAATATTTGTTTAATATTTTTTTCCTTATTGTTTTGTATTTGTCTGATTTCTTACAATTTTCGTTGTAGGAAGAAACGTTTTTGTAAGTAAGCCTAATGTGCGTATATTGAGATGGATCATTAAATCCGTAGCCTAATACAATTGTCATTTTCTATACAATGTTTGATGTATATTGATATTCACCTGTGAATTAAGTGCATTGACAGGGAAAGAGATTATGTTGAAAAATAAACGTTTGTTGTGTGAATTTTTTTTTTCTCATAATTAGGCTGAAAACTTATGCATACTGTTGTTAGTTGTATAGCAAACCCATTCTTAGGCTTAAAAAATGGGAGAAAAATTGGGCCCGGGGTTATATAGTTTGAGTTTAATGTGAACGCGTGTTCCATCATAAAGGCAGAGTAACCCGGTCATTTTCTTTTAATGTCTTGTTCAACAATCAGCCGCCTTTTCCAAATCATGAACACGGGATATGATCGGTGTTTGACGGAGCCTCATGGTAATGGGTCGGTCCCAGTGCAAACAGTAAATGACTATCACTAGGTTGCTGCGTACAAGGCTGTGATTCAAAGAGACTTATTATGCCACCCACTGAAGCGCTCGCTCCACCGTGCCCCACACAAAATAAATGACACAGATATGAAAGGATGAAACAAAAAGACTGGTCAGGCACACGCGAAATGTTATGAACCAGAAGGAATGATGAAAGGAGGTGACTTAAAATGTTGCCTCATCGAATCTGGGTACAGATTGCACTGATATCCTTCTAAAATCAAAAATATAATTTAAAATTTGAATAAACACTTTTCGCCTAAAAAAACGAACAAAAAAAAAAACTCTAAAAATTAAAACGTATTCGTAGTGGATAGCGACTCGAATTGAGGAATCGGAGAGCCGAGTTCGAATTCCAGTCGAATCTATTACATTCACTTACGTGGATCATTCATACCTTCGGAAAGGTATGAATCTTCTTCTCGTCCCAGATATGAATAAATAGCAGTACAGACCGGGTTCTCTAGCTTTGGATAGCAACTGGTCTACCGCAGAAAGAAATGGTAACCTATTTTGGGAAAAATCTGCCTCTTCAGTAATGTATCGAAAAATATGACACATAACTGACTGACATTTTTGCAAGGACGTTTCTCCTATATAATTTAATCTTTTTTTTTTTTTTACCAATTCAACTGAAGCAAGGCGATAATGCCACTAAGATGCAAGAAGCTACTGGTAGGGAAAGAGAATGAAAAGATTTAATATGAAACTAGAAATTCGATCCTAAACGGAAAATAAGAGATAAACCTCCTCTCCTATTCAAAAGACCAGGGAAGAGTGTGAACCGGGCGATGGATGAACCTATCTACTCCTATTGAGGATGACGATAATATGATGATAATAATATTCTTCTTCGTCTTCTTTTAGAAGTGTAGAGTTGAAGTCGACTTTAGAAGAAACGGGAAACAAGGGACAAATCAGTTTCCGCCGAGTAAAAAGTTAAAAAAAAAAATCAATCATATTTTGTTTTATTTGAATAGTATATTCTAAGCAAGGTCGCTTCTACAATATACTTTAGTCTTTATTTTTCTCTTATCAGTTCACCCCAAGCAAGGGGCTACTGGGATTGAAAGAGAATTTAAAAAAGAAAAGAACCAACAAACTTAATCCTAAACAGGAAAGCAGGGATAAACCTCTACTCCTGTTCAAATGATCGGAGAGGAGTGTCAATTGGACGATAGGCCAACCTATCTACTTCTATTGAGGAAAAAATAAATAATAAACAAAATTTCAAAGTTTAGATGTAGATGTTAGGAGTATAATGGAAGAAAATTTTAGAAGGAAACAGAAATCGATGCTTAAACAGGAGACAAGGGATAAATCTATCGATTCAATAATGGAAAAACATTTATTTTTCAACATAATCTCCTCTTTTGTTAATGCTCTTAATTCAGTGGTGATTATTAATTACACGGATTAAACATTAGATATTGACAATTTCCCATAAAAATTCAGCAACCATAATAATTCGGGTATAATACGCAGAATTTTTAGAAAAAGAAAGAACTTGTAGTCGGTAAATTTAACTTTTTTGTTTTTGTTTTTCAATTCTTTGCCTTTTATCAGATTTGTATCGACTCAAAATAAGAAGTATTATAGTTTAGATTGTTTTTAAACAGAAGCGGAGTTTCTCGACAGTTATTTAAATGAAATAACGAACTTTCAGTAATATTGTTTCAAATAAGTTGAACAATGTGTTCAGAAATAGTAATCTGAAGAGGAAAACAAGTATTGTACACGAATTATTACGGTTAATAAATATCGAATTGTACACTTTAGCCTATGTGCGTGTATATATATATATATATTAAGAAATGGACAAAGTCCGACAATTTATTTATTAAAGACATTTTTATGTTTAACGTTCTTTTTATAGATACAAGTATTTAAGTAAATGCTCTGTTTATAATAAACAGTATTAAATAACATTTACCGGCCTGAATGTCCGAGAAATTTTCATAGAAAATATTCGTCCTTTGACACGATTCGAACCTGCATCATATATATATATATATATATATATATATATATATATATATATATATATATATATATATATATATATATATATATATATATATATATATATATATATATATATATATATATATATATATATACACACACACACACACACACACACACACACACACACACACTGTATTGGGGCAGTAGATCATTATTTAAACATATATTGTTAAAAAATACGAATGATTGTCTATTATGACTGATCCTAAGCCGGTCTAATGTTCGAATTTTTGTCTTTGTTTCACCAGAAATTAAAGCAAATATTCGAACATTAGACCGGCTTAGGATCAGTCATAACAGACGTCATTCATTGTCTGTTATATTTAATAGTATATATAAATAGCCAATTGCTGATATCCACTGGCGATGGACAGAGTGAATGATGGAGGGTCCGTCTAGATTCGGGATGCAATGTTGATTCCTGTGTTTATATTTAGGAATACTCTCTGATAATGAGCATTCTTATCCATAAATATACGAAATTCTTATACATACATACATACACACACACACACACAAACTCACACACACACACACTCTCACACACACACACACACACATATATATATATATATATATATATATATATATATATATATATATATATATATATATATATGATGCGTTCGGCGGCGGAGGGGCCTATTCAACATTTCATAATTTTGCGTCAATACGTTTAAAGATTTGGGCAGTTTTGATCAACATTTCTTTTCATGGTTAGTCGTAAGGAATTCTAAATGTGGGACTACTTTAAACTTAAGCAAAATAATAACAATAATAATATTTATTAAGAATTTGTTACAGGAAATATCAAGTTTTACGGAAACATTGTTGACAATTATGGATTTAGTTACATAACAAATAAATAAAAATAATATAAATTTTGATGCTATATTTTATTTGTTGTTAAATATTTTTCATTTTATCCTTTGTTATTGGCAGCATTTTAGAATATTTTGGCCACAATTTTAAGTTTCTTAAGTTAAACAAACTGGAGCTATTTTGTTTATGCTTTATTATCTCTTTTCCATTGATGTTGTTTTTAGATTGCTTTCTTCCAGTCATTTTGATGGACAATACCGAAATTCTGAAATTTAGAATGATCGTATTCCATTTCAAAATTAAAGCCTGTAAAAAGGAATAATTTAAATTAATATACGACCAAAAATAAAATGCTTTTGACAATAAAAAAACGTTAATGATTTCACTATAAATATGTAACAATAGTGTAATGATATTCCGCAGACAAATCTACGGTTTATCTTACCTCATCTCATTGAATGGTTACGAACTATAAACCCAATAAAATTAATAAATTATAAAAATCACGACTACTGAAAAATCTTCTTTTTTTTTTCTGATTTTTTTCATTGTCTAATATGAAGTTTTTTTTTTTGCTGAAACACTGAATGATTTTTCCTTTTACTTCAAAAATAAAGACGCGGGGAATATATCATTTCTGTCATCGAGCAACACGTCTAAAGTTAATATTTTACGCGAGTTTACCTGTAAAAGGTGAATAAATTTTAATGATTAAATTACTGAATTCATGCTTTTAAAATCATTTCACTCCAAGCAAGGCGATAAATCCATAAGACATGTTGCATATTAAAAAATGATAAAAAGAAAAATTTATGTACGGACACGCCAATTATCTTCGCAGTATTCTTACGGTTCTCTTATGCCTGTTGCAAGGATAGGCAATCTTTTTCGAGCAGTGGGCCGCATCATCTATGGCTCATCACAAAGGGGGGCTGCACTACTAAAAACTTTGAAGGTAATTTTTTCTAGTAGGTACCTCAGCTACATTCACTTCAGAAGACCCTATGCGTAAGCATGTATCTTAAAAATGGTAGGAAAGTTTTATTTTTTAGAAAATATTTTCTTTTATAATTAAATCATTGAAATCTTGGTATAATATTATAATTGATGACAGTCTGATTATCACATGTCGCTGTATGGCAATTATTTCTGATTTATTCATTTGAAATTGAAAGCATTTCTTGTTCAGAGAAAAAAAGATATTAACATTTCTCGCTTCAAAAGCAAGAGATATTTACACTTATGACCTACCTTAATGAAAATCGCCAACGTTAGTTTGCCGGAAAGTGTACAAAATTCAATAAAGACTTTACATAAGCATTGTTTATATATGAAAGAGTATGTGAGTGAATAAGTGAGAACGAAACAAAACATTTTAAGAAACGTTATTTTGCTTATGAAATTAAGCGTGACATTTAGAAAGACCAAACGAGCTGCATGTGGCGTGCTGCCCACAGTTTACCCGTGGCTTGGCTTTAGCAAGAAAATTGGCGATAGTAGTGAGGGAGGGTTATCTGCTTCCTCGATTGTAAAGTGCAATAAATACCTACATGTCATCGGTTAAACATTTAAACGCATACGTTCATGCGTGTTCTATTTGAAGAACACTAGGAAGGAAAAAGCGAATTAATTTTAGTTTCTCATAATCTTCAGCATCCAATAAAAATATAAAGCAGATCCAAATGCAAATGAAATAGAATAAGAATGATCAAACCAAAAAAATGACTAACAAGGTGGAGAAGCTTTAATAAAAGAAATATCTGACACATTCTGACAGCAAGCGAAAATCATATTGCTATTAATGGCTTGCGATACTAGCCCAGTAAACTATAAACAAAAGTGACAGCTTAGAGTAAGAGGGGTTGTGTCTGTGTCAGTGAAAGGGGAAATAATGTAAATCGGGGTCTTTCGGATCAATAGCCATTGATAGGGCTTTCAAAAGCAAATGAGATACCTGCATCTTTTCGAGAACATCATTAGTAAAACGTGTAATCAATGGTATTTTCTTGCACCTTTCCGCCCCCTTCCCGAACATCACAGAAGAAAATGGCCTTTAATCTCGGAATGCGTGGATCAGGATGATCTCATGCTATTGATCTCACCCGATTGATTTCGTGTACAAACGTCCTTGTACTGCTGAGTTCTTCGCCTCTCAATCATCGATCGATTGAACATTGCTTGCTGATTCGAATTTGAGTATGAATGAATCACTGCGTTCAACTTCGGTGCTCTTTCTTCGTTACACACGCAAACACAGACACACGCAAACGTAAGCTTAGATTTATTATTGGCGTGTTGGTTTTATATATTATGAATATATAGTTTTATATATTAGTCATATACATAATCTCAATACACGTGCTTGTCACCATTTATATATACGTATGAATATATGATCAAATATATAGTTTTATCGTATGTTATATTTATGGGTTAAAAGTGCTCAATACCAGGGATAGAGCGTATGTAAATATAAAAGTTGAGCTTGAAGACAACACCCAGAGGCGATAGTGTGTTTCATGCTTGAATGCAATCGTCAGGCATGAAACAAACTCGCATATGGATGTTGACTTCAATGTGCGTACATATATATATATATATATATATATATATATAGAGAGAGAGAGAGATAGATAGATAGATAGATAGATAGATAGATAGATAGATAGATAGATAGATAGATAGATAATTTTTTTTCTCGTCAAATGTAGAAAATGGTTATGCAATTGAGTTCTCAATGCGCAATGTAAAAAAGGAAAAAACGAATGTGCAGAAGTATTAGATATTAAAGTCATGGACTTTAATATATATATATATATATATATATATATATATATATATATATATATATATATATATTAATGTAATTGGAATCACCCCAATCAAGCAAGAAATAATGCCACTAAAACACAAGGGGTTACAGAGTGTAGAAAAATTAGAAAAAGAAATATTAATGATGAGCAAGAACAGAAGAGTAATCAGGTGGACAGCAGATAGCGATTGACATTGCATTTAAATTTTTGCAGATACAAGTTGGGTGGAAAGCATACGACCAAAAAGGAGTTACACAAGTGAGAAAAGAAACTGTTAGCATAGAACTTACGGCTACAACTGGCCAGCTCTACGGTAAATTGACGCCAGTCTAATTCTGCGATTAAAGTATATATATATATATATATATATATATATATATATATATATATATATATATATATATATATATATATATATATATATAAAAGTCTCTCTCTCTCTCTCTCTCTCTCTATATATATATATATATATATATATATATATATATATATATATATGTATGTATGTATGTATGTATGTATGTATGTATAGGTCAAGACTGTAAACAAAACTCACAAAATAATTTTCAACATAATCTCTTTATTAATTATAAATATTATTAACTTTATTAATTATAAATACACAACGATGATTTTAAATCGTAATTCAGCTGATCTGTCAAACAAGGTTTATCTTTGAATTTAGAAAGTTTGCTATATACGTAAGCATCTATATAATGAAGAACCTACTTTCTCGACTAAGTAAGTGGGTGAAAGAGATAGGCAATGAGAGATATATAATGGGAGATAGAAAGACAGAAAGGACATGGGAGAGATAGAAATGGCATGGAAGATAGAGAATTCAAGTACGCTTCTCTCATATCGGGGTCACTAGCCATCATTGCTTATAGCGAAAGTAAAGATCTTCCCAAATCTTTCTTTCAACTAATAATATATCACACGTAGGTACATTTATGTCTACAGCCATTACTGAAAAATAATTTATTCATATATAAATATTTGGTTTTTAAAATAATTCCCTTGTGAATGCACTCAATTCATTGATGAATATTAATCACAGAAAGAAACTTTATGAAATTTTCATATCAAAATATTGTCAGTACTCCATTGATCCAAATTTGTGTGTTTGTGCGTGTGTCTGGAAAGTATAGAGAAAAAGACGAATAGAGAGAAAAGGAAAAGAGAGAAATAAGTAATGAAAAATAACAAATAAAGGAATCGGTGAAGAGAAAAAGAGAAAGGCCAATAAAGAAATGAAAATATGCTTAAAAAAAAAAAAGAAAAAAAGAAGTTGATCCTTTACTGCAAGATTCCTTCTTAACAACGTCTTCTCTTCCTTCTGGTTGTGCTTATCAAATACAATTCAGCGAAGTTAGTCACGTGTCCAATTGTAATCCAATCACAGAAATCAGTTTAGAGGCATATGTATAAACAGATAAACATACGTCTGAACTTGAACCAGGCTAGGCACAAATTACGAATCAGATGGAAAACTAGTGTTGAAAAGGGATGTTTTGTATCGATGAAACGAACGGATACACCGAGCGCTTGCTTGGATCTAATTCAATCATTAATATACGCCAATGTATAAAACCATATTATAAAAGGGCAGGAGGCACAGTGAGTTAATGGTTAGCGGCTCGGATTGAGAAATCGGAGGACCGAGTTCAAATTCCATTTGAGTTCGAATTCCATTTGAGCTCGTTAATTTACGTGCAAATATTCTTGGGAAAATTTAGCACAAGGCCGAAAGAGTGAGTCACTTATTGAGGATCGAACTCACTGTGCAGTTGTAATCGTTCTAGCGAGACAAGCTTGCTAACCATTACACCACGTGACCTAATGGAAATGTCTCTTTAAGCGTAGCTTAGATGTGGCACAACGCGGAAAGTATGAAGCACCCAGTGAGTATCAAACTCCCTATTCAGTCGTAATTGACCTAGGGAGACAAGCTTGATAACCGTTACACCACATCGAGGTTCCCAATCTTGGTAACGGTATGATTCGATATCTCCCCTTCACTCCCAGTAAATAAGACTATAGGACCCTATCAACTGTAAATTGATGAGATCTTGACGCCAATCTAGTACTGCGTTTAAATTCCATAGTCTAGGTACCAGAAGAGCTAATCTGAGCAATTACCATCCAAGTATTTATAGAAAAGCCGCAGGGAGGCAACCTTAGGGCAGTGGGAAAGTGATTGAAACCAAGCTGCCTAATGAGGACTGATAATATTGCTGATTCTTCTTCGATCTTATCAAGGAGCTCTAGATAAATAGCAGGGGCACGGAATCATAAGTGAAAGCAAGCGTGGACGATTGGTAGATTGATAGATATGTAAGAAAGGTTCTGGAGTGTAAAATTGTTTCACACCGACTTTCTTCGCAGCTGTTCTAGCAATGGATTCAATGTAGTCTTTCCACCTCATGTCAGCTGAGAACGTTATCCCGAGAAGGTGCAACGAGTCACTTTCCTGGAGGTTAGCATCAGCCATTTTCCCAGCTGATTAATGAAGAAAGTTTAGTTTTGGAGGCGTTAAAATTACCAAGCCATCTTTTGTCCCAATTAACGACGGACTTGAGGTCGTTTTGGGCATCAGCTACTATTTTGACCTTGTCAGACTAATCAACCTTACTATCGAGGCAGAAGTAAATGGTTGTCATCGGAAAGGTCATTAACGAAAATTAAAAAGAGAGTAGGACCAAGGATGAAGTCCTGTGGAACACGGGTATTAGTACGAAAGGTTCTAGACGAGTCACCGTTCAGGCTAACATTCATTTCGCGATTTTTTAGGAAAGACTGGATCAGCTCGAAAATCTGTCCGAAGACGCCGTAACATTTCAGCTTGTGGAGAAGACCTATATACCAAACCCTGTCAAAGGCTTTTGAGATGCCCAAAGCTACAGCTGAGACTTCACTGCTTATATCTAGAGCATGAAAGTCGCTTAACGCAATTATCGGCAGTTGAACTGGAGAAACGAGCCATATTACTTGTCTGAGAAAAGGTTCTGCGATGAGATATGCTGAACCAATTCAGCTTTGACAGAGCCTCTAGAAATATCTCAAAAAGAGGCAAAAGGCTAATAGGCCGATAGTTGGAAGGATCGGATGGTTTACTGGAGTTCTTAAAAACAGCAGACGATGACTTCCAGCACGCGCGAAAGCAGGAGGCATTTATTATACAGTTTAGAGAGAAAAAGGGTTAATTCGTGAGTACATCTCTTAATGACTATTACTATCGGTATGCTTTGTGTGGATCTAGATTAGAGATGATAGCAGAAACCATGGAAGGGGTTATATGCATATCACTCAAGATTCAGTTCTAAGTGGGAAGTCAGGCAGGGATACTCTAGATGAGTCAAGAGTAGGGTTTGAGGAGAATTTACGGGCAAAGCATTCAGCTTTATCAGCAGAGGATGGTAACACCTTAAATTGATTGAAGAGGGGAGAAGTAGAGACTGTGCACTTATTTAATACCCTATTACAGCTAGGCGAGTAATTACGAGAGCCAAAGTTGATGGGGGCTATTCTCTCGATAAACAGATACTAGGTTCTTCGGGGACTCGCTTACATTTATTACGAGCAGTAACGAATAGGCGCCTATTGTGACGAGGGCTGTCACGCTGGTATAGCCGAAAATAGTGGTTCCTGTGTGATATACCGTCCGAGTATGCTGGTGTGACCCATGGAGAGGATTGAGGTTTCACTTTCCGAGAAGGGATGAAAGCATCCATGCAGGCTTTGACCCAGGAACAAAACTCAGTGGCGCAATTTTCATTTGAGAGGTTAAAGATGTCAGTCCAAATGGCATCTCGAAGAAAATCAGGAAGTGGGTGCTAATCAGCATGCTGGTAACGGAAAGAGACCTTCTGGATAGGACGTTTGGATTGTTAGACCAAAATATTAATGGATATCACTGAGTGATCAGAGTTACCAAGACGGCCGTGTTATGTAGTTCGGCAAGAGAGCGGAGAGGAGGTGAGAAATAAATCAAGTAAAGATGGCTGATGTTCGGTTTTGCTATGGAAACGAGTAGAAAAGTCCACGATTTGAGTAAGGGAATGGGCAATGGAAAAATTTAATTGTCTGAATACCAGCAACATCAGTACCTGTAAAATGTTTCAGCCGCTCGTCATGGTGACTTTAATAAGTCTCTCAGGACAAAGATGTTCGCAGATGGATGAAGAGAAAGTGCCTTTTCTATGCTATCAGCTAATATGTCTAATATACCGCAGTCCTGGGAAGGAGGAGGGGCGATAAAGGAAAAAAAAAAGAGATAGCTAATAGTTTAGTTACAAAAGACGGAAGCACATGAAAGATTAGTCATGAACCTTGAGAGACAATTCCCTGGTCATTGGAAGATTATCTTGAATTCGGATGTAGACACCAAGGCCTGGCATGTAAATGCTGGGATCTTTTCGGCAGAGGGGAAGATAGCCTGGAACTAAGAATTCATTGATAGTAATGGAAGAATTTACGTTGGTTTCACTCGAGGCAAAAATATCTGGTGAGCGTTCTGAGAGAGAAGATTCGAGGCTAAAGAAGTTGAAACGGATACTCCGAATATTAGTGAAAGAAAGGTAGTTTTTTTTTGTTTTTTTTTTGTTTACTGGTTTAGTTGTTTTCCATGAGATTCATTTGAGACAGAGAGACAGAGAGAGAGAATAAAGACCACTATAATTGTTACTATCTGTTGTCAATAACAATACAAACCTGCCAGGGCAAGGTTGAGAACAGAGCATAATGTGGCCTCTGGGTTACCCACCAGAAATACATGCAAAGACTCATGCGCGACATGGCACTGCAGATACCGCGATATTATGCGACTGTTGGTCAGAGCAGCCTCTCAAAGCGCTACCAAAGAGTTCAGGCGCCGAATGACCTGTCGGATGCTGCTGTCAGCGAACTTCGAACTATAGCCTTCATAATGGAAAGTCACAGCCACTGGTTAGTCCGATGACCAAAACGTCATGACAGTTAAATCATTGTGGTTCTGGTAGGAGAAAGAGAACCGGTAAACCATATCCTGAACAGGGAACAAGTGATGAACCTCTACTCCTGTTCAATAATCATTAATGTGGTGCGGGCCGGACAATATGTAAACGTACCAGTAAAGAAAAATTAAAAAAAAAAAAAAAAAGAAAAGAAAACATAAAATATTAGGTTGATGCAAAAACTAATGTCGTTTTCTCACATAGTAACATATGTGAGAAAACGACATTATTTTTGAACTAACCTAATAAGAAAGACTTCATATTTAGTAATGACTTGATATAAGTTCTGCTGTCTACTACCAATTAAAAAAAAAATCGAAATGGTAAAAATTAATTCATTCTTAATTTTTCAACAATGATAAGGAACAGTGGGTAAGCATATTCTAAATTAAACAAGATGGAGGCTGAATTAAAAAGTTTCATAAATAGCAATGGAGAAAAGAAAATAACGACAAAAAGACGGATAAGTGAAAACATCAGAAGCAAAACCAACAAAAGAAAAACAAATAATAATATCAGTTAAACATTTACAAACAATATGGCACAAACAACAAGGGACGCTTCAAATGCTAAATTTGACATTTTTCATGGCCAGAGTTAATTTCAGTGGTGGCTGAGTGAAAATTAATGGCGACTCTGAAATACATCTCAATTTCTACGATCAAATGAGATGGGTGGTAATTGTTGTAGAAAACAAAGCCACAGTTGCAATTTAAGTCTCCTTAAAGCATTCTGTGTCTGTAGTTGTGCATTCTTTGCAACAAGCTGGCACTATTTTTCGCCTATTTTCTCTTGGAGAAGCATGCAAGTAGACATAGCACAGTTATTTACTAGTTCGGGTCTTTCCCAAAAATATTAATTAACTCCAAATTAAAAATTTATATTTACTAAAATTCGCACCAAATCCTCCCCGTGGCCTTTCCACCGCACTCTGGTTGGGTTGACATTTGCGATTGCTCCAAATCGAGTCGGTTACGCTGTTTCTAAGTGATGGGGTCTACGTTCGCGCTAGCCCCGATAAATAAGCCAGAATTTTTTTTTTCTTTCCTTTTTTTATTGTAAAAAAATTCCTTGTAAGTACCTCAAATATCGAAATGTGAATCACTCCCTGATTTTTGATAATTTTTCATTCTGAGAAGTGGAGTTGTGAAGCACGTTAAATAAAACTTTGATTTAAAATTTATAATTTCTTGTGAATTAATATTTGCGATAAGTAATTTTAAATTATATTGCCTGAATTAGCAAAAACTTTATTTGCAGTTATAAATACTCCTGGGAATTTATGAATTCAAATAAATAGTAACATCATGAATCTTCTTTTTTTTTCTCTCTCTCTCTTGGTGAGGTTCCCCCTGTAGAAGGCCCGGGTACCACTCTAGGTAGAGGGTTACATATTAAGAGGCACAGTTTGTACGTATAGGAATGGAAGATAACGATTAACCCTAAACTCTAACAGATTAAGGTTGTAGTAAATGGGGAAAAATCCTCTTCGGAGTCGGTTCCATAGAGCAGTGGTTCCTTCGGAAAGAGATCAAGGTAAGGTATCTGTTGTTCTCCTTTCTCTGTCGTGTTTCATCTTCTAGCGGTTCACGGACGTCCAACCCTACGGCGGCACATTCCTCGTAGCAATAAAAGAGTTTCGGTTGAATACAGACGCTGGTATGACAGGGACAGGCCAATTGTTGGATTGGCTGATAGCAACCGCCACATTAAAAGCGATATTGCCATTTTCGGGGATTTTAACCCTGAAGTAACACCTCCCCATTTCGGTAAAAAGAGAGCTATAGTTGGGACACCGATACCAGCGTGGCATTAATATTTGTTCTTGATTCGCATGTACGCACATGTAAACCAGACTTTAAAAACGAGCTTATATCACCTCCTACGACAGCGAGGAAGTAGATAATTAACAAGTAGTATTAATATAACAAGGTTAGCTATAAGTGAATTCTTCATAATTAACCTTTCAGACGGCGTGCATAATTAACTGATATTTCATTAGAGATCGCCGGATATCAATTGATGATTGAAACATTTTCCAACGATGCGGACATTATCCATTGATGAATCCAGTCGAAATGACCAATTATCAACTCTTGAAGTGACGTTAATATTTACTAGTATTCCATAATTTCCTTGAGTATTTGCCTACAAATAAAGTTCTAAGCCTAAGCTAAACCCTGTGATACGCTTGTTTGTATATTTCTCGAAGAGATAAATGCTGAAAATAGTGATATGAAATGATTTAAGATGTGTCGCACTCTTATTAGAATATTACATTTGTGTTATTACCTACTTTTATTCTTATCTAGAAAGTTAAAACGTCTTTTGGACAGCGTATCTTATGTCTAACTAGACGCGTCTTGAAATCCTCACAAAATTTTGAAACTTCAAAATATGCAAAACAAAAAAAACGATATTGCATTTTTATTAAATATTTGTTATTTTAATCATTAAATTGTTTTTAAATAAAGTATTTTGCATGTTCAATAAAACTGTTTAAAAATTTTTCTAAAAAAAATGAATGTGAATTTATAATAGTAAGCTACCTAGTAAAACCAAGGAGCGTAGAACCACCTTTTAATTGCTGTTGTTCCAGGTCCACTCTGACCCAGGGTGGTAGTATCTGTTAGGGCCCTAGCTATGGGGCAAAGTGTTAACCCCGAAACAAAGACAAAACACTGTGAGAGTGTAAAAATACTTTTTTATAATAAAATGACAAACAATACCTATTTACAGTAAAATTACCAGCTAAATATTTTCTGTAGTTGAAGGCATTCAATTGCGTTCAAAATATGTTTAGTTGAAGGCATGCAATTGCGTTCAAAATATGTTTAGTTGAAGTCATGTTATTGCATCCAAAATATATTAAGTTGAAGGTATAAAATTGTGTTCAAAATATTTAGATTTCAGCATTAAATCATACTTATTATAAAACCCAGGTTGTGTGTGTGTGTGTGTCTGTACGTTTATATATTGGATCGGATTTCCTACATTTTTCAGCCGATTTCAACAAAACTTCACAGGACTACGTAAAATTACCTTGCGGTGGTTCTGACAGCGCCAAAAATTGGAAAAACACAATTGTTTTTGCATGAAGTCAATTTGAAAACACAATTAAGAGGCACCGCGAGAATGAAAGGGGGACAACTTATATCGAGTTATACTTATTATAAAACCCAGGTTGTTTGTGTGTGTGTGCGTGTGTGTGTGTTCGTTTATATATGTGATCGGATTTCCTACATTTAAACAAAACTTCACTTTTTTTTTGGTAGGTAGTGTTTCTTATTGTCTGGCATACTTTTTCTTTATTTTTACATTCAGAATGCTTTAAAAATTCCATTTACAAGACAATTGTTTATAATAAAATTCTATTCAATCGGTAGACTCATAACGATTGAAAACAATGTTTTTGTTTGAGTTTGGGTTTGACCAATTCGTAAAAAAAAAAAAAAAAAAACTATTTAAGACATGCGTGTCCGTCAACCTTAAACGATAATCTTTGTCAATTTTATTTTTCAGCCTTTATGATGGTCGATACTTGATCTATCTCTTACTCTTACATCACCGGGCAACGCCGGGCTCTACTGCTAGTAACTTATATATGCCGCTTAACAAAATCAACTTAACCAAAATTTGGTTACGATCTGTCAATTGATGGATATTTTAGAGTGTGACGGACGGACAGACTAACGTAAGTTATAGAATTTTATATATAGTGTGATCCGAAACTCTTTCCATCCGTACATAATATAATTTTCTATTTCAGATGGTTGACATGAGCTCTTACAGTTTGGAAGAGAGTTAAAGGGTATCTTTCGGACTACCCTATAGATTAAAGCTGAAATAAGTATGCAATTTTCCCTTTTTAAAAAAAATGAATTTCTTTGTTTTTTGGGACTTTTTTGTTTTTTTTACATGTGTAGCGTGCAAATTCGCGCAACCTTTCTCTCTGTTTAAGGATTATTAAATATCTCCTTAGCCGTGAAGCAATTACCTGCAAGCGAGTTTCTCAGGTTACCACTCTTCGCTGAATGCCTGGTGATTTGATGAAATTTATTAAACTAAGCTGCGTATAGTTAAATAAGACTGTCAATAGGGCTGAGCAGAAATAAACAATGTGTAACTTACTTCTGAAACGAGTTTGGTCCTTACAGAATGCGCAAAATTCTCTATCCTTGGTCGGCAACCTATCTTGGAGAAACGTAACTCTGAATTCTAAAGCAGTTTGGCGAGGGGCTATTACCTCCAACTTATAAATAGCTACAGAAACCCCAACAACACCACCCAACATGGAGTGGCCGTATACTCAATTCCTATGGTACGATCATGGCTCTCCACAACTTCCTGACTTTGTAGCTTTCAATAAGTTTTTTTTTTTTGCTATCTCCCTTTGTTGTGGTAGGATCCACCTAATTTGCATAGTGGAGTAACGACCATATAAATATGGCTGGTACCGAGAAGTGAGGGGAGGAATCAAGAGATTCCTCGGCGACTGTCGAACTCTCTGCATTAGCAGAGGGGAACCCGGACGAGGCTTTGCCGAAGGGCAAGGTTTCGTCCGGGAGGTTGACAGGGCCTGAACCCGTCTAGGCGGGTTCAGAAAGGCCATATTTTTGGCCGAGCCTACGGGCTCGGGGATACCCACATTAAAACGGCCTTGTGCCACATTCGATCCTCGTGGGTGGATTGATAAATACAGGAATCGAGAGATTCTGAGACCTAGAGACAGACTCTCGGCGACTGTCGAACTCTCTGCATTAGCAGAGGGGAACCCGGACGAGGCTTTGCCGAAGGGCAAGGTTTCGTCCGGGGAGGTTGACAGGGCCTGAACCCGTCTAGGCGGGTTCAGAAAGGCCATATTTTTGGCCGAGCCTACGGGCTCGGGGATACCCACATTAAAACGGCCTTGTGCCACATTCGATCCTCGTGGGTGGATTGATAAATACAGGAATTAAGAGATTCAACCAGAGACTCTGCCCGACTGCGACTCAGTCAACACATTCTCCAGGAACGGCCTTTCCAGGAATAAACAAAAGACTATATGTAAATATTGTGTACACTTTCTTGTTTCAATACATTTTGTTCTAAGTACATTTTGTGTTGCATTATTATTCCATGCATTAGTCAAGTTTCAACACCCTTAATCCCTGTTCTACTAACCATTTACTCTACCTCCTCCTTAGGTTGAGTTTCCGTTGGCTTTCTTTGTCATCCCTGACTTCAAACTCTTGTGAGTCAAATTCTCTAAGCACTTTCCTCGTTATGTGCCCTAGAAATTTCAACTCACTGATTCTGTGTGCCCTTTCTGTGTGCAGTTTCCCTAAAACTTTGTCGTTGGTCATATGTTCAATCGATGGTATTCAGAGCATCCTCCCGTAGAACATTATTTTTGCCTCGGGTCTCTTCATCTGTGAGGAAACTGTTCAGTATTCCCTACCATATAGGAGGACCGATATTACCCAACAATTCAGTACTCTTTTTCTCAACTACGGGTTTTGAGATTCACTAGCATGCTCATTGTCCATAAAAAGGCATAAGATGACAATATTTGATCACGATCGATCAATTAAAGGGTTACAAATGTGACGCACAGTACAGCGACTCGAAACGTAAAGACAAAAAAAGAGGAGACAATTGCTCCAAACAACCATGAATTATAAATTCACACATATATTTAACGGTTTTATTTCAGGGTTTTTTTTTTCTTTTATTACTCGCGCTTACATTAGAAAGTGGAGGTGGTGAATAATCCAAAGCCCCGCCCTTACTCCGGCAAACTGTCTCCCACAGTCTATAATTTTTACGTGACTCCCAATTTTGTACGCGTGCTCCATGGTTCATTTCTCTCCTTTCTATTCACACCAACACCACAACTTGGGAGTGAGTACAATTTTAACCCGCTTTCTGATGTTAATGAGAAAGTCAAGTTGATATTTCATTGCTCATAACTGCGCCATCTGTTGGATATTTATTCATTTTTTGCTCTTAAAAGTTGTTAGCCAGTTGCTATAAACTACTAGCGTTCAGAAATCTCTTTCCAGATTACATTGATAAAACAAGCCCTGAAACTATAATAAAAATTCAGAATGTGAAATTAACAGCTTCTTTTTAACCGCTTAAGTGCCTCGGTGTATAGTCAATTATGATAAATTGTCTTGAAAATAAGGAAATTGTACTCAGAATTGACCAACACCATAAGATGCTATAAAACGAAAATATTAACCTAAGAACTATAGTAGTTATTTACACTGTTTGAACTCTTATCTTCATCTTTATTGTCATATTCACGACATTTCGGCCGTTGGACGCTCCGGGCTTCTTCAGTTGATATACGTTGGAATTTTGTACCGAAAATTTTATTTTTCCCACTGGGGTTGATCGCACTCGTTCCACGTGCCATACCTCTTCTGGATATCTCAGTTACAGTTATTTCCCTTTAGTAACTCAACTCTTCAAGTTTTTGTTCACCTCTGCTGTGGTCAGGTATTGAACTCATAACTTTTTAGGTCATGTCACTGGATTACTTCAACCAACCATTTTATCCACTTGGCAGTGTATCACCTAAAGAAGGCCGGTGAGTACAACGGCCGCAACGTTGTGAATATGATAAAGATGAGAACAACAGTTCGAACAATGTAAACAGTGTAAAGAAATATAGACAGAAACTCGAGTAATGTTCTTAAATAACCTCTTAATTCTCATATGGACGCCATGTATGAGACCCATCGTGTATGCAGCTTCTTTCTCAGATCAATGATTAAAATGTCTTCGAATTAATGAATCTTCATCAGATCCTATAGACTGACGCTACAAAATCAGGAAGCTTTACCAAATTGAAAAATCACATCACTCAAATATTTCCAACAGCAACAACAAAAATGGAAGATACATGTAAGTACAGGTTGGACCCTAAAATCTGAATACATTGGCAAATCTCACTATCTATTTTACCAGCACATATTGAAGATTTTTTATCAAAAGAATTGATTTCTTTTTCTGGGGTCTGCTAAAGGAGAAGATGTACTCAATGAAAATCACAGATGCAAAACACTTGATTGAACGCATAAAGACTGAATATCTTTGAACGCAATGTGAAGTTCACTTAAATCTTTCAAACGCATCCAATTTTGCATCACAAAAAATGGAAATCATATTGAAAATGTAATTTGTTAATATTCTAATTAAATAAAATATTGTTGAAAATTTAATTTCTTGAAAATAAGCAATTTTGGCTTTAGGGACTCTCTATAGAACGGAAATTATAATATAATTAAAATGTTGAATTTCCACACTATCCTAAACAAAAAGAAGCACCTCGGCGTGGTGTAATGGTTAGCAAGCTTGTCTTGCTAGATCAGTTACAACTGAAAAGTAAGTTCGATCCTCACTAGATGCCCCATACTTTCGGCCTTGTGCCACATCTAAGCTATGCTTGGAAAATAACTATCATAAACAAAAAGAGAAGTACGTCAAATAGTCAGAAACTGGATTCAACCAATCTATTCAAGTTTAAGAATTTACAATCCCAGGTTACTTGCCCTCCATCCATAAAAGAAGATCCTCAGTACCACGACATGTTTGGTGACTATATCAAAGATAGGTTCCCCTGTGGCAGAGATTCCCAAATAAAGATCTTGAATTTGCGTTGCTTCCACGCCCACGCTTTCTTTTGTCTTTACAATCTATCACCCATAGGATGATAGCATTGTAATGTTTGACAGAATGGCTGAGAGGACTCTGATCCCCCCCCACCACCACATACCATTCATATATGTGGTGATTTCAAATGTATCAAATGTAAACAAATAACGTCACATATTATGTCTTAAATGTCTTAAAATAAATGTCGGACTTTGTCCATTTTATATTGTGTGACGTCAATGTTTGCGCAGATATGAATGTACGTGAGAGATTCATGGAAGATTGAAGTTTAAATACAGTAAATTCGACTTTGCTAACCGAACGCTCCTTCGTGGGCGAATCAGTAAATGCATGTCGGCGGTCGAATATTTTCTGTGAAAATTTCTCAGGCCGGTAAATGTTGTTTATTATAAATAGAGCATTTACTTAAATATTTGTATCTATATAAAGATGTCTGAATATATATACACATACACATATATATATAATGATAAACAGACCGCTTTAAAGTAGCATTACAATAATTTATTTCACCAAAATCCTTTTAAAGGACTCCGGATCATCAACTGATGATCCGGAGTCCTTTAAAAAGGATTTTGGTGAAATAAATTATTGTAATGCTACTTTAAAGCGGTCTGTTTTTCATTAAATATTAGCTCTGGATTCACATTGAGCTCTCAGGATTTCATCCTCCTTGGAATTACCCATACGGTTTACCAAGTTCTTCGTACTTATATATATATATATATATATATATATATATATATATATATATATATATATATATATATATATATATAGTGTGGGAAAAGAAATATCCGTACACATGCAAATCTTTAATTTATTGTTCAACATAATTTTCATATAATTAACTGTACACAGATGCATAATAACTAAATATGCATAGAAAACAAAAAAAATTTGATCTAATAGAAATAAATCCCATTTATCCTTTTTAATGGATGAAAAAACTATTCGTACAATGCAAATTTCAGATTTTAAAACTTTTAAATTGTTTTAATACTCTCGATTATTCAAGTGGAATATTCTAGAATGTTCCAATAATAGTTATCAATACTTATTTTAGCATACAATATACAAAGAGGATATTTGTTTACCCCGACTTTATAACCAAAAGAATATCTGTTATGTAAAAAATCTAATTTAATGAAATATGTGAGCAAGAAAAATTTCATCTATGTATCGATACAAAAAGCAATAATGCAATCTGGCTACAAAATATTGAAATGGTTTAAACGGGTAGCGCCAAAAAAAAACAAGTGCCAGAAAAGAAACCTAACCCATCAGTATATTCGTATATGTTACTACATGACCCAATTTGATCTTGACTTCTACAGGGAATGAAGATATATTTTTTTTTTCACAAAAGAATAATGGACGCAAATTATTTATTTTCTCGTGCTGTTCCTCTTAGTTTCTTATGTAAAAACGCTGTCTCTTCGCTTTTCTTTCAGTTTTTATACTAAGTTAAATATAGAAATAGCATATTAAGCGATTTAGGTTAAAGTTTTATCCAATTTACAAGTGAAATTTAGACAAAACTTGGTAGTCGACTTGACTGGAAAGTATTGCATTTATTGATTATTAGGATTACTGTAGCATTTTAATCTTACTGGGATTCCCCTCTATTGAAAGAGAGGTGAGATTTCGCTTTGGGAATTACCAATAGCAGTTCCGCGGTAAATCGTTTGATGCAACTTTCTTCCGTGCGGTTGTATCCGGAAGTAGATGGCGCTATTCTTTGTCAAAGACTTTATACGTAGCATAGGTGACTGGAGGGGGAATAGTTACAATGTTTAGCGGAAGGCAACAATAGACTGAATCCACTTCATTTGACTTTAGAGAAAATCTTGACGTAATCAATCCAGAGCGGATAAAATCGGCGTGTGTGCGCATCTGTGAGTGTATATTTTCAATCATCAAGTGTGTATGATATAACGTTCGTCCATAAGCGCTCTAAAGTTTCATGGCCCCTAATACATAAACGTTATACAAATGCATAGGATATATGTACATATAAATTTAATGATTTTAATAATTTAAGAAGTTTTTACATAAAGTTTAAAACCTGTAATTTCAGAATTACAAATAATAAGATACAGTGTAACCCGCATATAAGAGAGTTGTCGGGACCGGAGAAGAAGTATCTTATATCCGGGTTTCTCTTATATCCGGGTCTCTTACACTGTACCTCAAAATACTTGCACATGCAAAAGCAAAGATGTTAATGAATTCCTGCACCTTTAGGGTAACAGTATTTCCAAAATAATTGCAAGCAGAATAATCAGACAATCGATATAATTTGTCCTAAATTAACTTTGTACTTATTGAAACTTAATGTAATTAAAACAAATATCGAGTATCAAATGACAAAACTGGACAATGTCAGACAGATGAGGAGATAATACTACAATCTACAGAGAACTTTAACGGACGTATAAAAAAAGAAACGAAAATAATTTTTTTAAATTTCTAACACAGTATAGTTTATATCGAAATTGCTTTTTTTTAATTTAATATCTAAAAGCAGAGGTGAGTGGGGTTCAAGTTTTATAAAATTGCGTTCTTGAAAATCCCGCACATGATGTTAGTTCCATAGAAATAATGTATATTATATTTGAAATTCAGCGTTACTAAAAATAATTTAAAATGATTCTCCATGATACTGAATAAAACATACAATTATATATATATATATATATATATATACGTGTGTGTGTATATGTGTGAGTGAAAGAGAGAGCGAGAAAGAGAGAGAGAGAGAGAGAGAGAGAGGACACTGAGACCAACACTAAGCGGCGACAGTCTGTTTTATGGTTGAAGGCAAATCATGTCTCACGCATAAATGTAGCATACATTACAAATATATTTTATCATTGATCCTTTATCTATATCTATCTCAATCTATATTTCTATCACTCACTGTCTATCAATTCCAATTGATCTTTCAATCCAACTCTCTGTCTCTCTATATACGTATAGCTCTCTCTATATATCTGTGTGTATATACATATAATATATATACACCCTCTCTCCCCCTCTCTATATAACATATAATCATATATATATATATATATATATATATATATATATATATATATATATATATATATATATGATATATAAAAGATATAATCATATATATATATTGCATGGAACCTTTTGTTTTATACTTATGCATGCTAGCAGGGGCTATTGTGGAGAAAATCAAGTAAGGGAAAGACATATTTCATTTGTGCTTTCATAAATGTGATACTAGCAAAGCGGGCGACAAAGCCACATTGACAGATGAAATTTGTTAAAGCAGGATTTTGATGGCGTCTCTGCTTCTGAGCTTGACGAAGCTGATCACGGTACTTCAGTCTACTGTCTTCAAAATCTGTTAACTTAAACATATCTTTCGCCACTCTTTTCGTTCTGATGCTTGGGCTTCCAAGATTTTCAAATCAAAATTGAAACGTTTCAATTATATGATTATATATATATATATATATATATATATATATATATGTGTGTGTGTGTGTGTGTGTGTGTGTGTGCGTGTATGTGTGTGTGTGTGCATGTGTGTGTGTGTGTGTGTCATCCACAGTCAGACTGTTTCGCTGTATCACAGGTCAGAGGTGTGGCTAGACATCTGATTGCCTCAAGCCAGGATCAAAATCACCGATTTGGCATCAGTCATATATATATATATATATATATATATATATATATATATATATATATATAGTCTTAATGTGTGCTATATTTATGGGATAAAGTGAACACTGAAGTCGAAAGTCTGTTTCATGCTAGACGCATCTTTAAATAAATAAACTACTTCCGTTAAAATAACCGGCAAAACAGACTACTCACAATGCACCACTGACCCGTCTATATAAATAGCCGAGAAAAATAACAGCACTCGTGGCCTTACGATTATGTCTAGCATGAAACAGACTATCGCCTCTAAGTGTTGACTTGAATGTTTACTATTATATATATATATATATATATATATATATATATATATACAATCAAATATATATATATATATATATATATTATTATTATTATTATTATTATTATTATTATTATTATTATTGTAAAGTGAAAGAACAGTAAGATATATAATCCGGAGTTCTTATTAATATATATATATATATATATATATATATATATATATATATATATATATAATTATTTATTTAAAAAAAAAATTTATAACATAAATATGTTATGTTTATGTTATAATTTTTTTTTAATAAATAATTATATCTGCTCTACTTTGTATTGAGCACTCTTTTAAGAATAGTAATTGTTGGTTATTGGAATTCATTCCATATACACCAATCATATACTTGGGTATATATATATATATATATATATATATATATATATATATATATATATATAATAAATACCCTTTAGTTTTACTTCCCTCCACCCAATCTCTCTTCCCCACCCCTTTTTCTTTTCTTTTTTTCGTCTATTGTTTGTGTATGTCACCACAAAATGTATCCTTTCCAGTTATATCTTTAATGTATTAGACATCCGACAACATTCATATTTCTTTGACTCCCCTCTCTAAAACTTCTCTCTTTTAAGTTTTAATCCCCCACCTTGTCTCGTCTGTTACCCCTCTCTTTAGCTCTAACATTCGTCCCACACTCTCATACTTACACTCTCTCTAAATTTTATTTCTTATTTCCGGAGTTGTTTTTTTCTTTTTTCTGTTTTTTTTGAATTTGTAGGTCTGATGAATTGGATCGTATTTACGATTCCAATGGAATAAATTATGACCATGGAATATTAGTGTTTAAGCCTTTTTATTATATCCTTACTCTGTCCTGGACATTGAGTTCTACCTGGATTCTATCCTCTTGGAATTTTTTTTATGCAAAATATATATGTATGTGTGTGCATGTATGTATATATATTTATATATTTTGCATATGTATGTGTATATTTACCACTAATATTATATATATATATATATATATATATATATATATATATATATATATATATATATATATATATATATATCATATTTATTCATATATCATAGCTTTAAAAATTAGGAGATCAGTTAAATCCGCTACCTTGGTTTCAACCTTACGATATCCTCAAGCGATTTTTATCAAATGAACTCTTAACGCTTTATTTTTTTATAAAAACTAATGAACACTATATTACTATTTTCAAAAATGAATAAACAAACACACGATATTGTGTGTAATAGAAAGGGAGGAGGAGGAGGTTGTAAAGAAGGAAAGAGAAGAAGAGGGAAGAGAGGAAAAGCAAGATATTATAAATGTATCGGTGTGGGCTTAATTGAAATTTGCATACGTTTATTTATCCAGCTTTATATGTGCTTAAAAGGTATTTTCTGATATGTAAGCACGGCTTTGGATTTCTCGTTCAGAAGTTTCTCTGGATCCGGAAATTTTTACTGTTGGCAGAGGCTGCAAATATTGTTGCCGTTGTTACAAAACTGCGTTTTTAAAAATTTTCCACCTGACAATCATAACTGGCAAACTAAAACGAAAGCGCTGAACTGCTATGCAATATTGATCTCCTAATATAATAGCAAATACTGAACAATTTTCTCACAAATGAAGCGGAGAGAGTCTGATTCTACAAGAGGATGCTGAAAATACAATAGAGGGAACATTTGAGCAACGAGGAAGTTATTAAGAAAATGGAAACGAAAAGGACTCTTGTAAATGTAACCAGAAAAAGAACTTGAAATTTCTAGACTAAATAATGTGAAAATAACGTTTGGAGAATTTAAACTTCACTGATAAGGTACTGAAAGCCAGCGATGCAGAAGGGAACAGTAGCTAATGAGTTTTTATAAATAGGTTTAAAATTGAAGAGGAATGATTATATTGAATCAAATGCTACTTGGAATCTTCGTTCACTTTGTGTTTAAACATTTTTTCTCGCCGTAATCTTACAGATGAGTCTACCATTGGTCCATGCATTGAATATTGCTGTCATATCTGATCTGGTGCTTCTGCTATGTCTTTAGAAATTCTTGATGAAACCCAAAGAATCTGCACTGTTATCAGTCCTGACCTGGCATCTCGCCTTCATTCACTTTCTCCATCGTCGTAACGTGTTTTTTTCTATTGGAAATTTCATGTTAATTATTCTGATGAACTTTTCTTTTTGGTAGCTAGATTGGCGGCTAGGTCCCATCAGTTGAAATTGCTAGATATAACCGTAAGTTCTATGTTAGCAGTTTCTTCTCTCTCGCGCTTCTCGCTTGTGGAATTCTATTCCAGTAAACATTGATCTTCAAAAACTTGTAATTTCATTCGTTATCTTCTATTTGATTGTATATAACTGGCCACTCGTATTCGAGGATACCCGTCTACTAGGGCGGCTAGCCAATCCCTATTGCCGACACTTTCTCAGGCACATTTGTGTTTATTCAACATCCACAGAGTTCACCTGCGGTTTATGCTGCAGCTATGCTGGGCAGACCTTAGTTACAGTTACTGGGAAAGATCATGATATTTAGCGTAATCAACAATTTGAACAAAGTCAGCAAGCTCAAGCCCTCGGCCACAATGACTTGTGACTTCGTGCTAGGACAGCTATCAACGCCCCCTAGGGTTCCGTCTTCCGCCAATTTCACTCACAAGGGTTGGGTTACGCCGTAGTATGGTTTTTCAGACACTTTCCAAAGGTGCCGCAAGCTGGAATCTACCGATAGCCTCAGAAAGTCTCCTTCCTGATAAATCGACTATGATGAGATTCGAACCCGGGTCTCATGATCTGAATGCGAACGTTCTAACCACTCGGCCATATCTGTCTGAATATATGTTTGTTTATTTGTCTGTTTTTTTAATGTTTTTATTTTTCTACTATTCTTCCACACTTACTAGCCCCTTGCGTCTTAGCGGCATTATTACCTTGCTTGGGGTTAAATGATTTTTAAAAATGGCAAAACAGACAGTACAGTAAAGGGACAAACACTGCTTAATACTCCAAAAGATAAAAAGGTCATGATCACCCAAGTTCTGAAGAAACATGGCATGTAAAAGATCGCAGAGATAATCCACATATCTCATATGAGCGTTGTAAAGATCGCAGAGATAATCCACATATCTCATATGAGCGTTGTAAAGATCACAGAGATAACCCACATATCTCATATGAGCGTTGTAAAGATCACATAGGTAATCCGCACATCTCATATGAGCGTTGTAAAGATCGCAGAGATAATCCGAATATCTCATATGAGCGTTGTAAAGATCGCAGAGATAATCTGCATATCTCATATGAGCGTTGTAAAGATCACATAGGTAATCCGCACATCTCATATGAGCGTTGTAAAGATCGCAGAGATAATCCACATATCTCATATGAGCGTTGTAAAGATCGCAGAGATAATCCACATATCTCATATGAGCGTTGTAAAGATCGAAGATAATCCGCATATCTCATATGAACGTTATAAAGATCGCAAATAACCCACATATCTCATATGAACTTTGTAAAGATCACAGAGATAATCCGCATATCTCATATGAGCGTTGTAAAGATAGCAGAGATAACCCGCATATCTCATATGAGCGTTGTAAAGATCACAGAGATAATCCGCATATCTCATATGAGCGTTGTAAAGATCGCAGAGATAATCCACATATCTCATATGAACGTTGTAAAGATCACAGAGATAACCCACATATCTCATATGAGCGTTGTAAAGATCACATAGATAATCCGCACATCTCATATGAGCGTTGTAAAGATCGCAGAGATAATCCGCACATCTCATATGAGCGTTGTAAAGTATTGATACCATGTTTGGGTTCCTCCCATTTTAACAGGAAACACTGAGAACGGCATTTCTGTGACGATGCTTAAAAAAATCAATTCATGAAAAATGGATTGTTTACAACAATGTAGAGCGAAAAAGTTCGTGGAGAAGACGAAAAAGACAGTCTGCATCCGAAGAAGGTGATGCCTGGGATTGGAAGAGTTTTGTGTATTACAATCTCCTAGCATAAAATGAGGTAAGTTAATCTTGAGTATGACACTAAACTGCATTCGGCAGGAAAACCTCTGATCAGGTTGGAGTTTTCAAGGAACGTAAACCACTTCTTAATTGCTATTATTCCCAGGTCCACCCTGACCCCCGTCGTAGAAGCACCTGTTAGTATTTCAGCTATGGGCAAATACTGAACCTCAAAACAAAAAATAATGAAATTATAAAAATATATTTTTATAGTAAAATTACCAGCAGTACGTATTTATAGCAAAATGACTGACAATGCATTTTATTTGCAGAGATCCTTCCCTGCCCTCCATTAGAATGTCTGACGCTCAACTTCTCGAGAGCACCTCTCTGCGGCTGCTCGGTCTCACGTTGACTGCTGACCTGAGATGGAACAAATACGTTGAGTCAATTGCTTCGTCCACCGCAAGGAAAGTTGGCTCCTTGTGTCGCGCCAGGAATTTTTTCTTCCCGGAATCGATCCTTCAGATCTACAAATCAACAATTCGCCCTATCATGGAGTATTGCTGCCATATATGGTCTGGAGCCCCTTCTGTTTGCCTCGGAGTTCTTGTTAGGCTCCAGAGGCGGATATGCAATGTAATTGGCCCTGATCTGGCATCTCGTCTATAGTCGCTCTCTCACAGACGCGCCGTCGCCTCTCTCTGTCTCTTTTACAAATACTTTCATGGTAATTGCTCCGAGGAGACTACATGAATTCAAACGCCCTACGAGGCTGGCATCCCGCTGTCACCCTTTCACTGTCGAAACTACTAAATGTAGCCGTCTCTTCTACTGCAATAGCTTCATGTCTCGCACCTCTCGCCTGTGGAACTCCCTTCCCTATTCCAGTTTTTCTGAGAGCTATAATCCCCAACTATTCAAATGTAATGTCAATCGACATCTCCAGTTGTCTTGATCTATTCACTATCCTTCTCCTCATCCTTTCCTCTATCACTCCTATCTGATCTTGCTCCAAATCTTCTGTAACCCCTTGCGTCCTAGTGGCTTCCTGCCTTGCTTGGGGTGAAACGCTTAAAAAAAAGTTGAAGGCATTGAATAACCGATAGAAGTTGATATTCCGCTAATAATTAGTCAAATAAGCAACATAAAAGAACTTTCATCACAATTAATTCGTATAATATCCCACAATTTAAGAAAAAATTAAACTGTATTCCAAAATATAACTTCAACAAAACAACTTAAAACACATATCACCGCCTCTAGTAATTATGTCCGCACAAACATGTATATGCAAAAAAGCTGAGTATTATCTACCATGTACTCAATTGTGAAAGCAGAATAATATATATTTTTATTACTTCAAAGCTCTAAGAAAATTAAATTTCAGTATTAAAGGATCCATAGGGCGTTGCGTGCCGTTAAACAAACAAAATCAGACAAGTAGTTTCCGATTTGAACGATTAAATGTAGCAATTGATTGAATGAGTCCGTTGGATTATCGAAAGGGCGTCATTTTCCGTCGGAACAACGTCTGACCTCGCATTTATTTGCAAGACGAGCAGAAATTGCTACCTACTTACCTGGGATGTCCTACTACACATACCGTACTCACCCGACATTCCACTTTCGGATTAACAGTAATTGCGAGCCCGACCAGTTCATCAGAAAGAAAGATAAGTCCTTGGAAGATGGAATCACGAAGCTTCGTCAAAGATGACAAAAAGTAGTTGTTATTGTAACTTACCCAGGCACGCATGAACTCTCCCAGCGATAAATAGGAACAGGTACTGCCTTTGAAGAGGGAAGTTTCCAACAGTCTTGCTGTTACACTCACGTTTGTATATGTTTGTATTACTGTTTCTGTTAATATATTTGTTCAATGCAATTCTGGCCCTAACAAGGCCACAACAGTAGTTGAACAAAAGGGTGCATATAGATTGAGTCAGGCTATATACAAATATATAAATATTTTCTCTGAAATTCACTTAAAACCCTAGAAATTTTTGTTATAACCCCATCGAAATAGGAATCTTTCAGTCTAGGGAGATTATGGAGTCCATCAAGGTGCCTAGCTAATCAATATGACAATCAACTAAGTGGTTTATGCCATCACTATACTGAGCGAATCTTAATTACACATCTGGAGTTGAACATGACCAGTATACTCGAACACTCTGTCACCACGACTTGGAACTTCATGCTAGCCCAACAATCGACGACTTTCGAACACTTTGATTAGCATAATTTCCCTCCCAAGGCTTTGGTTAATGTATGGTCTTTCCGGCACTTTCGAACAATGCTTGACGCTCAGAATTTCACCCGAGGCCAATATTATTAAGTCACTTTGACAAATAGACCATGGCGAAATTCGAACCCGAGTCTCGTGTTCTAACCACTCGGTAACGCGACCAGTAGTTGCAAAGTACGTTTAGTTCATATGAATGGCATAATCAATGTTGCCAATATCCTTTTCCTTAGGAATGTCTTCTTTGTCTGAAGCTATCTCTCTATCTTTTTTTCTTCGCTTTTCATTTCATGCTCTTAATGTCCTTTATGCTAAGTACTCTGCAGCTTTAGGCTAAAACCTTTTCCCCACTATTGTACAATTGTGAATTTCTTATCGACCCGTTCGACAAAAAGTTTAAATGGCTATGCTTGTGATTGGAAGGTTCTTTTCTTGACAAACTCTTTCTTAGTCAGAATAACATTTGAAATCTTTTGTAATGAAATTGTTTTCAGAAGACGTGATAAATTCAGCACATTTCGGAGAAACAGGTTGTGTGTTAAAATGGAATTCAGGGAGAATGGTAATGTCTTCGTATTTTATATAGAAAAAGAGGTACAGAATGTTTACAAAATAGATTTGAAGAGATGTAAATAGATCAGTGTAGACGAAGATAAATTTGAAAAGACGTTTGTAGATAGTTCATAATAGGCGTAGATCTGAAAAGACGTTGATAGAAAGTTCTCAAGAGGCGTGAATCTATTTGAAAGACGTTGATAGAAAGTTCTCAATAGACGTGAATCTATTTGAAAGACGTTGATAGAAAGTTCTCAAGAGACGTGGATCAATTTGATAAACGTTGACAGAAAGTTCTCAATAGACATGGATCAATTTGAAAATAGGTTGACAGAACGTTCTCAATAGACGTGGATCAATTTGAAATGACGTTGACAAAACGTTCTCAATAAGACGTGGATCAATTTGAAATGACGTTAACAAAACGTTCTCAATAGACGTGAATCTATTTGAAAGACGTTAATAGAAAGTTCTCAATAGATGTGGATCAATTTGAAAAGATGTTGATAGAACATTCTCAATAGATGTGGATCGATTTGAAAGGCGTTGACAGAAAGTTCTAAATAGACGTAGATTGATTTGACGTTGATGGAAAGTTCTCAATAGACGTGGATCTGTTTGAAAAGACTTTGATGTACTTTCATGAATACACCTGTGCCATATGCATCAAATGACTGAGAAAACTGAACTGACCTTTGAGAATAAATAACTATCAATTCAACTGAAGTTCCACTATTAACATATTGTTTATTTCCGAAGTTCTACCAATTGTAGCACAATATCGTAGAAATAGCTGTTCTGTCGATGGCTGCAAACGAAACTAAATTTCATAAATAAGTCTCGTAAATATCTAAATGCATTGTTAAAGTTTTCTCTGAACTAGTTATTTAAATATTAAGATGTTAGGATAGTAATTACGTTTTACTAGAAATTATCTAAAAACAAGCATAAATAATATTTAAATAAATGTAACTTATCAAAAATGTAATCATCTTCCTTTCCACCAAGTGTGGGCCAACTGGAAGCCAAATCTTCGATTCTACGTTTAACGAATTGTTGGCTTTCCCTTCTTTCCTGAGGTAGTCTGCTACACCTCTCCTTTATGTTGAGTCAGTATGTGCCATGCGTGATCATGTATCTTTTGATATATGACTGACGAGGCAGATTATTCCGGTAGTAGGTTGCCATTTCTTTCTGCGGTAGACCAGTTGTCATCCAAGGCTATAGAACCCAGTCTATCCTGCTATTTATCCATAGCTAGGTGGGAGAAGAGGTCGATTCATACCTTTCTCAAGGGTATTAGCACGAAAGTGAATGTAATGGATTCGACTGGAATTCGAACACGGCTCTCAGATTTCTCAATCCGAGCCACTATCCATTACTCCACCGTCTGAACTTTAATTTTTGGTTGCGGTTCTTTTATCCCTTATAATATTTTTCCATATTTGTAAAAGCCACTTTTGTAAATGTAACTTTGGTCCCTTATCTGGAGGCACCAAGTCTCCTGAAAAGCTTACGAAAAGCAGCCCTTACCTTATTGAAAGCAAACTAATGGCGTAATGCTCACAAATCTGCTTAGTGTAGATATACAGTTTGTCTCATCTCTGTTACTGCGAATCAGCCGTGCCGATCAGTAAAGTAGCCAGCATTTGTTAATGTTGGCCAGTGATTTCTGAAGGAAGAACTTGCTTTTCCTAACACGTGAAGAAGCCTGTAGAATGAATAGGCCGAAACTTTGTAGTAATAACGAAAGCAATACAAAATAAGTTTCTGGCATTAATTAATGTCGTTTTTTATGGTTACATTTCCTAAATGTTTTTCTCTAATTGCCTCCGACATGACCGTCATATTAAAGTGTTCGGAAAGTAATTACGTTTTACAAGCAATTATGTAAGAAGCAAATAGACGTTAAATTTATTTAATATTTTTTCTTACCAAAGCAGCACGCTTTCAACGTAATGCTTCGTTTACCCGATGAAGTCGTTGGCAATAAATGTCTGCAGTAATGGCCCTTCATACTTCTGTAAGCCCTAATGAACGACACCTTTCATATTCTAGCAGATATAAAGCTAGGATTTCTGTGGATAGGACCCAAATTTTAGTATTGGTGTCGGTTTATTATTTTGTGATAATCATTGTCAGTGCGTAGTTTTTGTTGTCAAGCAAAACCCATTTTTCTTCACCTAATAGGGCAATGCAAAAATGAAATGTTTTCGTTCCTATTTAAAAGACTGCTGCAGATGGTGGAAGATTGTGTTCCATTCTGAAACAAAAGCTCATAAGAAACCCAAATACCTCCTTTACAAGTTTTTTCCTCATTTCTCATGAAATTTCTGTGGACAGTTAAACATGATTAATTAAGTTTGTGCGACAATGCTTAGGTGCTTTGAAGTTCTTCATTTAAAATGGGTTATTTTCCAGAGCAAGATTTGTCGGACATATAGCAATCCCCATTTTAAACCACAGCTATGTGCGAGTCTTTACAGCATTCGTATATAATATATCTGTCGGGAAAGAGCTCGTTATAGGAGACAGTGTATATAGTTATAAACATAAAAACTGAGTGTCGACATGCAGAAAATGTAAAGAACATCCGGCTAAATTCATTCAGTGAGGTATATTTTATTCAATAAGACTTTCTATATCTAGGACGGTCGACACTGAAATTATTTAAAAAAAATGTAATATCTATTCAAACGTGTGTATGCACTAAATAATGATTTTAGTAATAAAGAATATACGTTTGATTTATGGATAAAAGTGCGTAATATCAAATACAGCTTTTGTCTTATTCATTCAAACACACACACACACACACACACACACATATATATATATATATATATATATATATATATATATATATATATATATATATATATATATATATATATATATTCCAAAACCAATATGTCGACGTCCTGTGTTAACTGTTGTATATCAAATAGGGCGTATGTCCTCTATATTAGTATATGGCTGAGTCATAAATAATTTCCGTTTTAGGGAACCAATTGTAATCACCTAAGTATAATCCTAATTACGAATCATGCATGTCAATTAAGAATAAATTTAGAGTACTCTCACATAGCAATACTGTGAATTTACAAGGATAAATTTCCATAGATGGCCCCAAATGCTGAGCTCAGTGGAAGAAATGTAAGATTGTGCGCGTATTATGATCGTCGGGCTATCATTTAGAGTTCTTAAAACACAATGAGGCAATGAAACACTAAATGCACATTTGTACCTTCAGCAGCTGCAACGTGCCCATAAAAATTTGGTCTAAAATGCCCTGTGCTCGTCATTAGGAAACAAATGTTCTTTTCCATGACAGCGCAAGGCCACATACAGAAACATAGGAAAACATTTTGGAAATTGATTGATGTGTCACACCCCATTCGTCTTATTCATCTGACCTTACATCAGCCAATTCTCACTTTTGTCCTACTGCAAAACAGTTTTTTTTTTTGGGGGGGGGGAGTTTCTCACATGAAAACCAAACTCAAGTCTTCGTCGAAAAACCGTTTCACATCAAAACCTGCGGAATTTTACTCAAAAGATATCAAAGAGCTGCCTGATAATTTGCGACAAATCATTGCAAATAATAGCGAATATATAATTGAATTGTAATTGTACTTTATTTTTTGAAGAATAGAGTTGATAAACAAATAACGAAATATATATATATATATATATATATATATATATATATATATATATATATATCTATGAAGAAAAATATACGGAAAAAACAGACAAAAATTCTAATATGCAATTATGCTGTTAATATAATGTTAATATAATGTCAACGTCGGACGTTTCGGTCTAGTAGATCATCTTCAGGACATATTCATAAAACATAATTAACCTTAGACTATATTTAATTCTATATCCATATATTTGCTTATATATATATATATATATATATATATATATATATATAATCGAAGTCAGTGAAGGAATTAATTTCTCCACTCCACATTTCTTTCTTAGATATATTTTTTAAATCAATTCACCCCAAGCAAAGCGATAATGTCACTAAGACATAAGGGATTAAAGGGATTGAAAGAGAAAGAAACGATTTTCGAAGGAACTGGAAAACGAACCTTAAGCAGGAAGCTAGTGATAATCCCCTACTCCCGTTCAAAAGATCGGTGAAAAGTGTGAAGGGTACGATAGACAAATCTACTCCTATTCCGTAAAAAGAAAAAAAAAAACTAAATTAAATTTCAGAAGAAGAGTATTCCGTTTATGAAAATGCTGAAAAATGTGACCATGTCAGAGAGAGAAAAGCTTGAACGACATTTTGTGTTGCTCGCTGGCTATGAATAGTTTTTTTTTTTTTTTTTTTTTTTTTTTTGGAGAAATAAATTTTTGTCATTTTTACATGAAAATACTTTATTTCTTACATTTTTCGTTACATTTATTTTCTTCATCTAAAAACAACGATTTCTCAATTTTTCTTTTTTTTTCTTTTTTTTTCTTTTTTTCTACAACATATTTTCTTTGTTTTTGGCACCATCTGCCTCTTTTTTGTTATCTTCTTCGTTTCATTGTCACTTTCTCATCACCCTTTTTTTTTTCCTTTCTATTTTGTTATTTCTATATCCAATGAAAATCTTCATGCATGAAAGCCTAGACACCTCAGGAGATATTGACTTAAACGTCCATTGCAGATGACAATTTCACTGAGCAATTACTGTTCGACTTCCCCACCACCCTTTACTGACATCTTCATGTTTGCTGTGATAAATGCCTTATAAAAGAACAGGGATGTTGGTTAGAGTTCAACCTAGCCTCCATGAACTTAGGAATAGCTAAACGTGATGTTAAAATGTTCAATGCTATAATTAGTTTTTTTTTTAGTCTTTTAAATCCCTTTTATTATATATAGTATCTTTCTTGTGTTAGTATTTAATTGTAGTTTTTCGCATCAGTGGAAAGGCATTAATAACTGATTATGCGAAGAACAAAAGATGAAGGTGACAATATTAATAGAAACGATGTTAACACTCAGAGGAAATATGTAGAATTATTAAAATAAAAAAAAAAAGGAAAAATATTCTTCAAATCCTGTGGTGCCACGATTTCACCAAATGATATTCTTTTCTCCAGACCGCCCACGACTTTTTTTTTCTATTTTCTTGTTCTCAGAATTGATCAGTTCTTTGTTTTAAAGGCCATATCACGTTGAAACACCGGTTCCCGTACTATCACCGAAGTTGATCTACGTCAAGCCTGGTCAGTAACTAGATGGGCGACCACTTGGAATACGAGGTTGGATGTCTGGGTGGTTTAATAGATAATAGCTTCCCTATTTGACGGCATATAAGACGCACGGTGTAAAAGACGCAACCCAATTTCAGCAGGGAAAATTAGGAAAAAATTTGTAAAATTATTTGTAAATGGTACAGCCTAGGCTATATTTATGGGGTAATATTTTAATTAAACAAGCCATGTTTATAATTAACTGAAAAATAATAGGAAAAAAGAACACGGCCCTATAAAAACTTTATTATATCCAAAGGTAAGAAAACAAAATAAAAATCAAGCAATTATTACAAATGAGCAAAACAGTACAGTTAGCATTAAAATTTTTATTCATCTTCAAATCCATAAAATTTGTCGTCTTTGTTATCAAAATTCATTGCTACAATCATCGTTGTTAAATAATGCGCCATCTTCCCTTCCATTGAGAGCATTGCTAATGCCACACTTTTTAAAAAAATTCACCACAATTTCTGGTCTAATATTATTCCAAGCTTGCTTTACCCATTCGCAGACTTGTGCAGTGCTGGGTCTTTTTATTCTTCCTGTAAGGTCGTGGTCAAACATCGCCATCCACATGGAACATTGCTCCTTCATGTTTAAGTCTAAGCTAATATGACTTGCCAGTAGCTAATTTCGGCCGACTATCGCGAATTTTAAACCTACATAAGACGCAAGGGAATTTTAAGATATTTTTAGTAAAAAAAATAATGCGCCTTATATACCGTCAAATACGGTAATTGTTAATCGGAGAGATGAGTTCCAATTATCGTTGGGTTCATTATATTCTCTTTGGGGAACGTATGAATCCACCTATTCTCTTCCTGCTATGGGTTAATTAGTAAGTCTTGTATCACTAGACTGTTATTTTATAAAAAAAAAAATTAAAAGAAATCCCTAAATATTTTACAATCTAAAAATCTGTTTTGAAATAACCTGAAAAGGGTTGATAAAACATAGAAAACGAATCAATCAATAACTCATTTTTTATCTAGATTCTGAATTTTTAGTTTCAGTTACAGATAATTTGTTCTTTTTTGTTTTATCAACAATCCTCTTCGTTCGTTCCGGTAAAGGCGTGTGAAACCAAAACACACATGTTGCCGGTTTTCCCTATCAAGTAATAATTATCAACATATTGTAGATTGTGATGTGATTAATATCTTTGCTTATTCCCGAGTACTTTAGTGTGGATTGTTTTCCACTAAAGACTTTATCATCAAAGTCCGATGAACATTCCGGTCTGGGTTTATCTTCCATCAACGTTTCTCCAGAATTAAATTTTGCAAACGATTGTCCCACTCGTCAGTCAGTTATGACTCCTTAACTATAAACACGACATATTTTTTTCTACATGTCTCCATAGCGTTACTCATTTGCTTGAACTCTCGTAACATTAGGTGATATGGACACTTCGACGTGGTGTAATGGTTAGCAATCTTGTCTCGTTAAAACAATTACGACTGAATAGTGAGTTCGATCCTCACTGGTTGTAAAAAATTTTTTTTTTTTTTTTTTTTATAAAATTGTTTATCTGGCGGCGACACTATAAAAATCCAGAAGAAAAAAAATGAGCACGTCTTTTATAGACACGGGGATTCTAGAACATCCGCCTATCGTTAGTTATAAAAGACGCCGCCTGTTGACAATGGCGGAAACGTGTGTTGTTTCTACAAGAAGAGGAAGGAGGAGGAGGAGGATCTACATAATGGGTATTCCTTCTATCGGAAGCCTAGACTTTTTGTAAATTTTACAGTTAACTGCATCTACCCGGTGATAAGCCGCAACAACGGACTTTGTTGCATCTCTAAACTACCAGCTGCGTTTAGTCGCTATCGTCGGTCGACCGCGGGTAGTCACCTGTGACCAGTAGTTGCTTGAAAACGCAACAAAGACCGTCCTAAACTATGTCGGAACAGCGGAAAATTATCGAAAAGTTGCTACGGTAACAAACCGGGTTAAAGTCAAAGGTTCGCAGAGAGATAGAGTGATTGAAGTATTTGAGGAACCTGACGAAGGAAAGAACACAGGGAATGTATTTAAACGTAGTTATGCTGCCTAGACCAGTTAGAAGGCGAGATAGCTACGGTTTGCCTTGAGACTACATGAAGCCGGGAGGAAACAAGATCGGAGATTCAGAATTCCAGTTTAGGACATCCGAATACCAGTTTGAGGATGGTTCTGAGGTCAGGAACTCGCGGAGGTTTGAAATCCCAACTCTTATGTCTCGACCACACCATTGAATGATGAGAGTACCCTAATTTAGTGGTAGAGCTAAGGAGGATAAATTTGCCTTCAAGAATTTTTTAGTACTTTTTGAGAATTACGTAGCCGGTGAAGGATCTAAAGCAGACAGATTCCAGTACCTTAAGAGCTGTTTAACAAATTATGCGCTTCTAATCAACATCGGTCAATCTGTGACCAGAATTATGAAGTCTCATTATCCTTACACAATCAGGAATTTTTCGATGAGGGGTTCATAGTGGATGAGGCATTGAAACAGATTTTGAACTATAAGCCATCAAGTGACTCAAGATTCGAATGTGAATAAATTATATTAAATAGAATGAAAACCAACATGTGAATTAAGGAACAATTTTTCGCTAGATTTTCTTGAGGAAGATACTTCTGGGTTCATATTGATGAGTCAGGTTGTATTTTCAAAACTACATGTAGAATTGCAAAGAGAACCTATGCAGCAATATAATTCCAGTTGTCCCACATTAAGCAATATTCTGCGGAGATATAACGACATTATTAAAACTTTCGCGAAACTAAGGGTTGAACCTGCTCGTCCGGGCCCTTATAGAACTGGACTTAAAACAGATTAAAAAAAAAAAAAAAAAAACTTCTGCTTTGGAGAGATTTTCCACTTGTATAAGGAGGGAGCTTCTTAAGCATTGTAAATTTTGTGTGGTAGATGCACACCGGAAGTATGATTGTCTGCGATATTTTTCTCACCAGGACAGAGTGGAACAGTGCTTTGCGCTTAAATTGTGCCCCCTTTATGCAAGCGAGAATCATTCTGCTGTTAACTGCCCAGGCAAAAGGAGAAAATTTCTTTGACCCTGTAGACACCGTTTTTATCGTAGGCATCATTGTGCGTTGTGTCCGGATTTTGTACCTAGAATTTTGTTAACTTTTGTATTAATAGAGGTGGATTAGCCCTACATTTTGCCTATTTACAGTGTCTTACTGAAAAGAGGAAAAAGATGGTGTAAGTGCAACTGTCTATTATACTCTGGAAGCCAAAGGTCGTATTTTTCCAGTGAGATTTTGGAATCTCTTAAATGTGGCCCTCTTGCAGCTACTGGCGTTGAATATGCTATCAGTACGTACCTGGGTACCCAATAAAAACATTTAGGGAAGTGGTTTTGGAAGTGGAATTGGGTCCGGGTACGACGATATTCCTCCCTGTGTTAATTGACCATCTATTAGGCAGGAATCTGGAGTTCTCAAACTTTGGTCAAGTTATTGAGAATCTAAAGGCTACTCTCTTTCCGCTGATGTTGAAAGTGATTCACGTGTTGTGAACATTTAGGGTTTCTTTGGCGTTGATCTGATGCAGTTTATCAAACCCTTGAATTTGATCAAGTGTCTTCATGATTTTGCGTGGGAAACTACCAAGGTTATTATCCTCCTTTGGAAGCAGAATACATTTTTTTTTTTGTATCCTCGCCAGACTGTCCTGGAGAATTTGTGTTAGACACCACGGATTATAAAATAGGGGATTCCCAAAATGTCTTCCTGTCCTTCCTTCTGTGGTGAATTTTTTACTGGAGCCAAGACATTCTTATGCTGCTCCTTTTAGGGAGTCATTTAAGGAATGTTTTGGCTGTGGAACGAGGCAATTGAACAATTGTTTTCCATCGAGACTCTGGAACTTACTGACGAAAAGGACCTTTTTGAGTACGTTGGAGAAAAATATTGGAGAATTCAAAGAGTTCATTGTCTTTAAAAACAAATGTTATTACTCAGGGGTCGATGGGAGAGACGACCGGTGTTTTCGTCTGACGAAATAGGCTATTCCCCATATGAAGTGATTTTAATACATTGAGCTCTTTTTGTGGAACAGTTTTAATATTTCATATTACTAGGATCCACTTGGATTATATACAAACGGATATGTTCCCTTACTATATATTTATATATATATATATATATATATATATATATGTGTGTGTGTGTGTGTGTGTGTGTGTGTGTGTGTGTGTGAAGAAATATAGTCTTAATATGTGCTATACTTATGGGATAAAGTGCTCAATATCAGAGATAGAGCGTGTGTAAATATAAAAGTGAACATAGAAGTCAACACTAAGTCGACTCTAAGTGTTGACTTCTATGTTCACTTTTATATTTATATATATATAAAGTGAGAAAAACATTTTCTGGGCTTCGTCTTTTAATTATAAACCTATGTAAACATTGTATTGTATCATTTATTCTTCTCTCTTTCTCTGTCTTTCTCTCCCCGTCTTTCTTTCTCTCTCTCTCTCTCTCTCTCTACTTCGCTCTTATTCACTGACTCTCCTTCCTTCTCTCTCTCTCTCACACACACACACACACCTACATACATATATATATATATATATATATATATATATATATATATATATATATATATATATATATAAAAGGCTCAAAAACTAACATTCCATTGTTATAATTTATTACATTGGAATCGTAATGAATCATAACCAAGGAATATTATTATTGTTTGAGCCTTTTATATTATATTCTTGCTCTGTCCTGGGCATTGAGCTCTACCTGGATTTTATCCACTTGGAAATTCACACACACACACACACACACATATATATATATATATATATATATATATATATATATATATATATATTGACCACTAACATTATATATATATATATATATATATATATATATATATTACTACGAGGTTACTTTCGAAAATCTTTACTTACAAATTGTTTTGTTGCTTCAGTAAATTATAGCCAACACCAGGAATAGATTATATATGATATTTTCATCTTGATGAATAATTTGCACTCATCGATGATGTTAATTTTAATTTTAATATATTTAAGGTCAAAGAAAGCCGACTTGCTATAAGTGCTGAGTGAGAAACTCAGTAATTTGCATGGTTAAGACACATTAGGCTTGTCGCAAAGCGAAATTTAACATATCTCACAACATTAGAGAGAAAGAAATAGATTTGTAGACGCAAATGCTAATCTGTAAAGCGTCTGAATTTGCTGATTTGGTTTAATGGAATAATCAAAGAGAATCCCTGCCTATATATTAGTTAAGCGTGATGTGTTTGCCACTAAGTCAAGAGAGTCCTCTGGCTTTGTGCCCCTGATAAAACTAAAAAACAAAAATTTATGGCTATAAGGACAGAGGTGATTTGTTTATTATCAGATTTAATGGGGCTCCTTTTTCAATAATTTAAAATTTTTTTAGAGTATTTGAACCTCCTTAGGTGGATTGGGTCTTGAAGTGTCTCCATTTTATATATATATATATATATATATATATATATATATATATATATATATATATATATATCATGTAGCTTTTTTAATCAGGTGATTTAAACTTGGATGTGAGGAATAATGGCTGGGAATTATTAATCAGAGCGTCGTGTTCCAATTCCAGTTGGGTTCGTTATATTCACTTACGCGCAAATACCCTTTCAAAAGGTATGGATCCACTTCTTATCTCCCAGCTATTGGTTAATTATTTTGACTTGTATTACTAAATCATTGATATCTCCCAAAAATATTCTTACAATCTAAAAATATTTTCTGGTTTTAAATAACCCGTATTGGGTTGATAAGTCGTAGAAAACGAATCAGTCAATTCAAATGTAGCTTTTTAGTTTTGCTCAGATTTGTTTAATTTTTTTTTATTTTTTAAACACCAAACATCTTTTTTTATAGACACTGGTGGTGAACATACGGGCTCCCAAATTTTATTAGCTCAGGCGCCTCTTAAGACCTAAACCCGACCCTGAGCACGGGACTAGATTCTTATCTGTTAAGCCGTTTAGCACGTTTAGCTTCATGCAAAACAAAGCCACAAATGTCAGTCTCGTAGATCATTAGTAAGTGTTCAACACCATAAGGTTTTTTGCAAAAAAACAAAAAACAAAAAAAGAACTGTTATTTTAACTGACGTAAAAATCCTCGTGTTAAAAATTTGTTATATTTCTAGATGTTTAATTAGCCGTTCAAATTGTCATGAGTCAATCAACTAAGTGCTAAATGTAAAACCTTTTAGTCATAAACCAAGTAGTCTTTAATTAAAAAACAATGTATACTGTATCTCTATCTATAAAAGGCAGGATGTGTGTGTGTGTGTGTGTGTGTGTGTGTGTGTAACGAATGCACGGCCGCATTTTCGACGGATTTGCACCAAAATTTACATATTCTCTTGGGATAATCATGGACGTGCATTGGGACACTGAGGAGCGAAGAAATCAAAAATACCGAAAAAAGAAAATTTTTTTAAAATCATCCACAAAATCAAGAGTTGTCATTATTCGCAGGTAGAGCCAGATTTTGACTTTTGGGGCCTCTAGTCTAATGAAATTATGGGATCGACCTTCTACGCAGCCACCACCTGCTATCTCTCTCGCCCCTGTCTTGAATATTTGTTAATCGTGATATATTTTGGCGACATTTACATAACTTGAATTAAAATTATTGCAAATTCTTTAAATAAACTAGAATCGCTATATTTTGTTTGTCATCTATATAATAAACGAAAATGTCAATGTTTCACACTTTTTCAATTAAAGGGACACAACTCTCAATAGCTCATCTTCTTCTATATAATAAATGCGAATGTCAGTCTGTCACTGTGTCATACCTTTTCAACTTTACTCCTAGAGGCCGTAACCAAACATATCATACTATTTTGGAATGAAGCGTGACATCGTGAGCAAATTAAAAACATTCTGGGCCGGATCCAGACCCGCAATCCTAAAATTTTGGATTGCCAAGTTTTCATTCCTCCGATTGTTTTCGGTGATTTTTTTTTGGTGGGGGGACAAATATTTTCTTCGATAACAGTTTTTATAACTTGGGAATAAATTTGGGAATAATCGAAATTCCGAAATCCAGCGAAAGTCAGCCATGAAATAAAAATAATTGTTTGTACAGAACATAAGGACCTACGTGCATCAAATTGTTTTTAAATTAAGAGGAGGCAGAAGAATTAGCGTTGAACTTTTAAAAGGTAAGCTTAAATATTAATACAATACAATCAATTTTGAGTCCTTCTGTAGTTAATATTCTTTAAGAATATCACTATTTTACTATTTATTGTAAAACAACTTAGTACATATTTCAACATAACCGTAGGAAAAATGCAAGTTATTATAACGAACATTAGAACAATGAAAATAAATGAGTTTGCCATATTAATATCATTTCAGTTTATGAAACTATTTAGAACTTGTAACATCTAGAAAATTAAATTCATTGCTTTATAAAAGTTTGGCTGCAGCCTAAAGGATAATCCGGCCCTCTTTACAGCATTTACTCCCGGGCCTTTGCCATGATTGGGTATGGCAGCAGAACAACGGAGTTTTGAAATCAAACTTTTCCTTCTCTTACATAATCAGTAGGCTAAAGAATTCCATCTGTCCAATTTAAACGGGCTTACAGCCACATCACGTTGAAATACTGGCTCCCGTACGATCACCGAAGTTAAGCAACGTCGAGCCTAGTCAATACCTAGATGGGTGACCGCTTGGAAATACCAGGTACTGTACGCTTGGATTTGCAAGTTGTGTAATGGATAATGATTCGGAATAGATAATCAGTGATTAAGTTAAGCAACGTCAGGCCTGGTCAGTACCTAGGTGGGTGACCGCTTGGAAATACCAGGTGCTGTAAGCTTGGATTTGCAAGTGGTGTAATGGATAATGCTTGGAATTGTTAATCGAATATTTCAACACCCCCTTGGAGTGGGTTTTGAAGTATCCCATGTAGCTTTTGTAACCAGGTGATGTAAACTTGGATGTGAGGGATAATGGCTCGAAATTATTAATTGGAGAGTCGAGTTCCTATTCTAGTCTGGTTCGTTATATTCCCTTACGCACAAATACCCTCGGAAAAGGTATGAATCCACCTCTTCTCCCCAATGTTATAGAAGAGCGTATGGTCGCAAGAAAGAAATACGACAACAGCAGAAATAGAATTACGTGATTTATTTCAATAGGAACGTGTGGGAAAGCTACCTTGTGGTATAGTTCATAAGCCGGCTTCCGATCTGGGTTGATCTCTCATAGTAGTTCTCACCGGTTGGCGTGGCGCTCCTCCTGCTGACTGCGGCTGATTGACCTTGACAGGTCTCTTCCCTGGCCTCTTGTTGACTGCTGTTGTACTCCCCCGTGTGACCCCTTTTATGGCGCTTTTTATGGCTTAACAGGCTCGAAAAACGACGTGAGTATAATTAGGAGGGAAGCATTTTTATTGGTCGAAAAATAGAAACACTTTAAAATATTATTTTATTTTTCGACCGGCACTCGTGCGTCTGGCCTATGCGTAAACGACGATAATAGTCATTTTGTGACGGGGCCTTGTCCCGTTCACATCCGGCTCTTGATCTTGAGTATGTTAGTTTATTTGCCAGCAAATCAGCCGAGATATGTCTTATTTTATTTTATAAAACCAACTACGGTTTAATTAGTAAGACATAAATATTTCTATTCCGGCATTAAATGACCTATAGAGGTCGATATGTCGCTAAACAAAAACAACCAACCAACATCTAATTTAAGCGTTATCTTTCCCCATTGCATATCTATCATCATCGTCTTCACTCCGTTGACCGGACGTGAATAGCGATGATATGTAACTGGACACCTAAGTATGCATGTGTAGCGTATATTAGGCGAAGTTGGCCTGGCAAATCCCTTCCCTCAGACTATAGGTGATGAAGGCTCGCCTTAATCACCGACAGGCGACTTTTGATTCAGTCGAGGAAGCACCCAACTGGGTGATGCCGTCTCACTACCTCCCTTGATCTACTGACAATATTTCAATCCTAAGTGGAGATTTATCTTGCAGCCAGTGAAAACTCGCTGTAGTTGAACTCCGTATTGGTGAAAACCTCGGAACCACTACACGTGGAATGTCTCCGATATGCATTTTGAGTATATCTTTTAAAAAATGGGTGTCCTTTAAAGAAAACTTCTCACCTTATTAATATCTAGTTTGATAAGGGTCTACCAGGCACATGTATAACAGCCAAATGTTGCTGATGTTGTGAGAGGTTCTGATAAGCATAGCGCCGTAACCTTGCAGGTTGGGCTCAGTTAGAAATATCATCAAATATCTCCAACGCATTCATATGATCTCTAGATGCCACTTCCAAATCCCCTTGAGGGCCACTTCCTGCTAAACTTAAACAAACCTTCTTACTTCCGGGCCTGAAGCTCTGCCACTGTTCAACATTTTATTATTATTGAAATTTCCACATTGACGGTTTCAAATACCGGAAGTAAATTTAAGTGATTCTTCTTTCAAGTCTTTTCACTGCATAACAATGTTGTCTTAAGCTGGATGTGTTTTCGATGGTATCAAAGTGTTTCTAGATGTTTTTTTTTAATCGACTCTAGTGCTCTAGTGAAAATTGGCATGACCGTGGCATGTATATTTTAAATTTATACAACATCTGCACTCTAAGTTTCCCTGCAATGTCGAGATCTCCGTGACATGCAACCTATATCAACAGGCAGTGGTAACAGTCTTTTATGATAAGGTGATAATGTTATTTATGTCTGTCAGTCTGAAGTATGAAATCCTAAAAAGATATGCTTATTTCCTCAAACCTTCTTCGGCTTAAATTTTACCCCTCGACAGAAGAATTTTTGAAATATATACTTCCAGCAAAAGCACCGATGGAGAGAAACATACTTGGTTATGACGCCTCTTGTATATTCTCTCTGCGTAAGCGTTTTGTTGGTCTCTCGCGCAACTGCGCCCCAAACATAATCGACGAAGTTTCAGTCTGGGGAGTTAGGTGGCCAGATGTAAAAGGTGATGTAATTGCAGAAATTGTTTGACATTCAGGACTGGGTTTTCTTGCTAGTGTGACATGGTGCAGTCAGGGTCTTCTAGCAGCCACCCTCTTGGCCCATGGCAACACTATCTCTCAAGATATGGACCTAATTGATTTGGAGGGATCGTTTTTAATCATGGCCTGGATCTCACTAACAAATTCAGGAGTTCTTTTCTTAACAGAACGATCAGAGTGAGTTTTCCGAGCTGCCGTATCTTCGTGATCACCATTAGACTCGTCCAACTCTTTCAGAATCTTCTGCACTGTCCTCAGATTGACACCCAAACTCTCTGAAATGTTCATATTGGAGCTATCGGCGCGAATGCCAAGTAGCATAGCATACCGTTTCTAAATTTCTGGCAGAGTGAATTGCGTCATGAGGCTCTTTTTCTCACAGACGGTGACCAACTGACTCTACTATACTATGCAGTCGCCAAAATCAAAAACAAACAAAGCGTATGAGTGCATATGTCACGATCTCAAATTTGCTGCGCAGTCTGCACTTATCCGATTCTGCCGGATGGTAAATATATTTTTCCCAAAATTTGTATTTAGAACCTGGTCTTATGCTGGTGTCGATTTCAACAAGTTTCGTGTTCATTCGATAAAAAGCAAATTCCACGTGAGAATGCTTTCCTGACGAATAAAAATTTCTATTCTACCCGTCCTCATGATAATCTCTCAGCCCCCCCGCTTTCCATCTCACTTGCAGGAATCTCGCTAACTAACGCCCTATCTTGAGTGGCTCTTGTGCCTTGTATTGGTTGATTTAACGGTAAAAAATAATCAGCGGCTTTATCACTCGCCGAAAATGTCTACGCAGAACTGATTGCTTTCTTGCAGGTAATTTCCCTGTTATTTTTGTTTAAATTTGTTTCGCGGCATATCAACAACTGTATGGGTTATTTAATGAATAATATTTTCAATGCAATTATATGCCTTTAACTACAGATAAGATATAAGTTTGGACATTTTGTTTTTGCTTGTAGTGGGGGGGTGTAACTATTTGTCCATAGGTGGGTCTCTAACAGGTGCTACCACCCGGCGTCAGGGTGGACCTGGGAACAACATCAATTAAAAAGTGGTTCCACGCTCCTCAAAATCTGTAATCCGCCGATCAGAGGTCTTGCTGCCGGATATTGTTCATCGTTATACCCAGAAATTTGTCAGTTATGACTAGCACGTTATATTCTGCTTTTTTTTTTACTTTTTTTTTTTTTTTTTTTTTTTGCTATTCCCCACCCCCTCATGCAAATTTCTTCAGTCCACAATATGTTATTAGGTTGGTGCAAAAATAAAGTCGTTTTCTCACATATGTTACTATGTGAGAAAACGACATTATTTTTGCACCAACCTAATACAAGTTCTTCCTTGCAGTTTCCAAGATAATGATTTACATTCGCTTGCAGCACAATCTTCAATGCTGATCAAGCCTCTTTCTCCAAATTTTCTAGGTGTATATAATCTGATTACATTTGCTTTGGGGTGTAATGCACCAAATTTGACCAAACCCCTCCTTATTTCTCTGTTCATTTTCATCTATCGCTGCTTTTGTTCAATTTGACACTGCCCACCCCCACTGTATCTTATTATCGCCATAGCCCAAATATTGATTACTCCCATTTAATTTCGTTTTCAACGGTAATTTTAAACTGTGCAAGTATTTTCCCCTACATCTTTTCATTCAAAATTAAATCTAGCTCCAAAATTCCAATATACTTATACGCTGTTTCCTAAATATCAACAATTACTTTACCTTCAAGCAAGTGGATTCCATGGCTGTTCACACGTTTATCTCTCCTCATTCAAAACCGCCCATTTTGTAATTCCAAATTCCATTATCTTTATAGTCTTAACTAATGTGTCAATTTGGGATTCATTCTTAGCAAACAGTATCAAGTCATCCATAAAGAGTAAGTGATTCAACTTTATCCCTTCTCGTAATATTGCATATCCACTTCCTGTTTCTCGTAAAATCATGGACAATGGGATCTTAGTTATCACAAAGAGCAATGGTGAAAAAGAATCACCCTAGAGTATTCTCCTTCTAATTGACATTGAACCAAGACGTTTAATTCCAACGGACAAATGTGTTTTCCATTGAGCCATACTTGATTCCGTTATATTGATTACCTCATCCGCTACCCGAAACACTTGAAGACATTTAAGAAGGCGCGAATGAGGAACCTTATCGTACGCCATTTTGAAATCAACCTAAGCCATACAAAGTTTAGCCATTCGCTTTCTACAATTAGACATTACTTCTTTGTCAATAGCTAAATGGTCATTAGTTTCTTGAGACCTTTCCTGGACACTTTTTGTTCGAATTGAAACATTAATTGAGATGCCTTTTTCAATAAAAATCGCTGTCAAAGGCTTCTAAAGCAATTTACACAGACTATTGGTCCGTAGTTCCCAACCAGTGAGCCCCTACTTTGCCTTTTATAGCCAATTCTGTCTTAACCTCAACCAGCTCAGAAAGGACCCCCGCCGCCTGACACAATCATCAAGGCATTAGTCCAGCATTGCATGGATTCTTTTGAATCTCATCAAATTCTGGGGTTTTCCATTTAGGCATTTTTTGGTATCTGCCCTCTCACATTCTTTTCAATTTTTTTATACATTTCTTCTTGGGGGGGGGGTTCTTCATAATTAACTTTCTACATTTTCATCGATTTTTTGCTGATGAAACTCCTCGCAGGTTTGAACAAATTTCTTTTTGTAATTCTTCTTGCACTGCAATTGCTTTTATAGTTCCATGTAAGATCATAACCAATGACTTGGGGCAAACGAAAGATCTGATTTTTTTTTTTGTTTCCAATAAGCTATTAAAAAATTAAATGAACTAAGCTCTTGGTGGGATATAGGCTGTGCTTGTTAGAAATGTTTGTTGGAGATGGTACACCTGAAATTTTGTTGATTTGTTCGTGAGTTCCTTCTTTTCAAAGTTCCAACCAAACAGGAACAGTTTTACACGTTTTTTTTTTCTATTTTCCATCTACAGATCTTTGTATTTGCTTAGTTTTTCAAAGACTTTCACGGAGATGATTTTTGCCACTTGGTACACTCATGATAGTATGCATTTTTTTTTATGTCTCTGGTAATAATGTATGCACGATTTCCTTGCATTGTTTGATCTGTGTTGATAGGAAAATCCAAGAGGACGGTAACACCTGTTCGCTCAACTACAGACAGGATGATGTTCATACCAGTTTGGTGCTGGTTTTATCCTGCAATGATAACAGATCTTCCAATACAGATACTGACCTACCCTTTCATGACAGTTTTTGTAAGTACTGAGAATCCTGAGATAAGGTGATCAATAGTTTCAATTTATTGGTCACAGAACCTACATTTTGCGTCCGTAATATGTATGTAAGATATTAGCTTGGTAGTTGCGTGTAAGTAAGGCTCTGGTCATGTGCAGTAAAAATAAAACCTTAAGTCCTGAACTCCTTAACTGCATGTGGGTTGTGAATATATCAACATCAGTATTTTTGCTTCGGAAAAAGAACTGGCTATGTAGAGCTTTCTTCCATATCCGAAGCAAGATACGATCTTTGTTTCTGATAATTTAATACATGGATAACGATTCAAAACCTTTAGGTATCATGCAAATTTTCTATTTTACGGATTCTTCTATGCCTCGTGTCTCTTCAGGACTTTGGCGATCATGGATCTCCACAATAACCTGTCTTTTGTAGTTCATAATATTTTTTGTCTTTTTGTTGTCTCTCGTAATTGATTTACTCCTCAATTACGATGAACTACATCCGATAGCAAGGCCTTTGAGAGGTTGGCGGTTTTAATTGCTGTTGTCCCCAGATCAACTCTGACTTGGGGTGGTAGTATCTGTTAGGGTCCAGCTATGCAATAGTGAACTCCGAAACAAAAACAAAATACTATGAAATTATAAAAATGCGAGCAATGCATTTTTATATATACATATAAAACTTACCATTACATTTTATCTGTAATTAAAGGCATACTACTCAACCAATCATTCAACAGGAAAGAACCATTTCATGACATTAATACATATAGTATTCTACAATTTCTTAAAGAAATCAAACTGTATTCCAAAATATGACTACAAAGTAAAACAGGCATATCACGGCCTCTAGTAATTATATTCACACAAACATGTATATATGCACAAAAGTTGAGTATTATCTACTCAATTGTGAAAGCTGAATAACATATATCATATTTTTATTACTTCAAAGATCCTAAGAAAATTCAATTTCGGCATTAAATGACCCATATATACCGTTAAACAATCAAATTAAATCTCAAACTCGTTAGGTTGATTATGTGTTGCTTTTCTCTGTACTTATTGCCTTCAATCAGACCTGTATCAAATTTTCCAAGAACTATTTTCTTGCTGTTAATAAATGGCTGACTTTCTATAACAGTTCCACTGGGCTCAGTGCTAATTTTCTATATCCATTTCTCTATTTTATCAGTCGCCATATCAAGGGTACCAATGACAACTGGTATTATTGTGACCTTCATCTTCGAAAGCCTTGCGAATTCGAAATTCAATGGGTCAGAGTTGATTGTTTTTTTCGTCTTTTTTATTTATTAATCTATGTAAATGACACGCTGGATCAGTCAATGATTATTTCTTTTTTGTTATTTAATCTTCCGCAAATATGTCCAGAATATAGTTAATGTTTCTGGCCCAAGGATTTCTTGTTCAGTGTTATTGTTACACCCTACTTTTCCTGCGGAAAGCCACAATTCTTTCACAACTTTCAACGAAGGGCTTGTTTTTTTTTAGTTTTTTTTTTTTTAACTTGATCATGTTTTTATATCCATCCCTAGCTAAACTTGTACAATCATAATATGTGCTATGGTTTCATCACATTTCCCACATAACTTATAATGTATTAATATCTCTTCTTGTAGACATGCTTCCTGATATTATTTGTACTGTTAGCCTGATCTTGAGTTACAGTTATTACTTTACCTCTATATCCTTCACTTTCAAGCTGTCCATGCATATTGCTAGTAATGAACTGCTAGGTGATATTAGTCCTCCTATATGGCAATGAATGCTGGACAATCTCCTCAAAGATGAAGAAATCTTGAAGCAACAGAAATGTGGTTCTACAGAAGGAAGCTGAAAAAATACCATAAACCCCACATGTTAGCAACGAAGAAGTTTTAGAGAAAATTTATACAAAAAAAGAAGCTTATACTTAAAATCAAAAGATAGTTGAAATGTCTAGAGTACATAATGAGGAAAAAGGGCTTGGAAAATCTGATACTCACAGGACAATTTTAAGACGAGATGGGAAGAGAAAAACGACGCATAACCTATCTAGCGAGCTTGTGTAAATGGATAGCGGAGCAAGGTTTAAGAGAAAGATCACAAAAATACAAAGAGCTATTAGGTTGGTGCAAAAATAATGACGTAATAATGTCGTTTTTTGACGTATTTTTAACGTCAAAAAACGACATTATTACGTCATTATTTTTGCACCAACCTAATACAAAGGACAGCAAATTCTGGAAATGGTACATAAGGAAGATTGCTTATCAATCTACTTAACGCGGCTAAATCTTTCCCGCCTTACACAATCTTCGACTGAAATTAAAACCCTCTTCCACCCACAGTCATCTTAAGATACAAACTGTCAATATCCGCTTCTATATGGTGTGCATCATGTGTTATTAAGAATTTCCTCATTTTTCTATTCAGTATTTGCAGTTCAGCTTTGGTCCAGTCGAAGACTTCTACACCAGAATGCATTATCGGCACGGCTTGAGCCTTGATATCTGATAATGTTATTCCCACGACTTGGTTTTGACTTCAGTATCTTAGGATATGACTGATGTATTCTCTCTCTCTGTCTCTCTCTATCTATCTATGTTCTTATCTAACACCGTCTGTTCCTATCTAACTCTGCCAGTTTCTATCTAAGTCCGTCTATTCCTATCTATCTATCTATCTATCTATCTATCTTTCATTTCTTTATGCTTCATCTAATCTGCTACGAAAATACCACGACATTTGTAGCTCCCATCTTTCTCTATTGACATCATGATTTCTCCACCAGGCCTCACGATTTCATCACTTCTAGCACCCCCCCACACCTTCCTTATCAAAACTGAGCACTAAAATCTATTCTGATGTCTTCGCTAAAAACAAATTTGTGTAAACAAGACTATTCATTTGCTTTTCATTCTTTGCAAAGATTTTAAAATCATCAATAAATAGGTGATTAATGTTTGGACAGAAATCAGAAGACCATTTTGTCTTTCGTAAGAGATATGTGATTGTTGTCATCGTAAAAGACAAATAACAATGCTGACAAGCTGTCTACTTGTAAGATAATACTTTTGATGTTCAGATCCGCTAGGTGGTTACCCTCCGACATCAATTCAATATTACACTATCTCATATTTTGTTTGATTAAACATTTTTATATTTTCTGTAACACTAAACAATTCCATTGTCTTAATTATCCAGCTGTGCCTGATATCATAAGCTCTCTATAATCGATTAAAGTAACATCCAATCTAATCAATCTCTTATTGTTTTATCCTCATTTTAGCAATCAATAACAGATTCCGCCTTCATTCTTTCCTAAAAACTTTCTTCTCAAGTGGCAACAGCTTCTGTGTATTCAGATGTTTTTAAAGCTCCTCCGCCATGACACCCACTGAGCAGTTTCAAGACAAATGGTAAACATCGTTTGAAGGTCAAACCTCATTGCACGTTTTTTCTCTACAACCTTCAGTTTTTTTTTCTATAGTCATCAATATTGAGACAATACAATCTGCTAAGCACCGATTCAGTAAATAGCTATCCTCTCCTTTAAGACCTGATATTTTTAAACGAATATCCTTGCACTTCTAAACATAGGCTTTTTGATTTATTAAAGACATTTTTTATGTTTAACGATCTTTTTATAGATACATGTATTTAAGTAAATGCTCTGTTTATAATAAACAGTATTAAATAACATTTGTCCATTTCTTAATGTATGACCTCATTTGTTTACATTTGATACGCCATGAGCAGTTATGAATGTACAAGATTCATGGAAGATTGAAGTTTATAAGCAGTAAATTCGACCTTGCCAGCCGAACGCTCCTTTGTGGCCGAATCGGTTAGGCACGCTCGGCTAAATGGCGGTTCCGTATAGGGTGCACGTTCGAATCCTATCAAAGGACGAATATTTTCTCGGACATTCAGGCCGGTAAATGTTGTATTTTTTGTAATCTCTTGTTCAATCAAGCTCGCTAGATTGGATGGAAGTTGTTTTGTCTCTGTTACTCTTGACTTCAATATGTCCTGTGATTATAAAAATTTCCAAGACCTCTTTCCTCATTATGTTCCCAATATATTTCAACTATCTCTTTATGATGTTAAGTATAAGTCTCCTTTTTGTTTCCATGGTCTCTAAAACTTCTACGTTGCTCAAATGTTCAGTTCATGGCATTCTCAACATCATTCTGTAGAACAACATTCCTGTTGCTTCAAGTCTACTTCATCTTTAAGGAGATTGTTTAGCATTTACTGACATATAGGAGGATTGAAGTGTTAGTGAATGTGAAATAATATGAGAAACGGTTCTCTAAGTCGATTAAAAAGAGCAGTTTTACTTTGCAGACGTCAAAATGAGCAGGCCATTTCTTGCCCCAATTAACAGATTGTGGGCAATTCTTTTTTAGATCAACTTCAAATTTGAGCTTATCGAAGCGATCTGCCTTACCATTAAGAAAAGAGTAAATAGTTGTCATCAGCATAGATACTGAATTGCGAACCAATGACATCAAGAAAGTCGTTGTTGAAAATTAGGAAGCACGTATGTTCAAAGATGGAGCTCTAAAATGCAAAATGATCTAGAAGAGTGGCCGTTCAAGAAAACTCATTTTCGCGATTTGCTAAGATGTTTCGGAGAAAATGGAAACAAATAGGAACTTACCATTTTATAGCAAAATGACAAGGAATGCATTTTATCTGTAGTTGAGGGCATACTATTCAACCAAACAATCAACAGGAAAGAACTATTTCATGCCATTATTCCATATAATATTCTACAAATTCTTAAAGAAACCAAACTGTATGCAAACTGAATGCAAAATGTAGGTTCTGTGACCAATAAATTGAAACTATTGATCACCTTATCTCAGGATTCTCAGTACTTACAAAAACTGTCATGAAAGGGTAAGTCAGTATCTGTATTGGAAAATCTGTTATCATTGCAGGATAAAACCAGCACCAAACTGGTACGAACATCATCCTGAGCGAACAGGTGTTACCATCCTCTTGGATTTTCCTATGAACACAGATCAAACAATACAAGGAATTTCTGCATACATTATTACCAGAGACATTAAAAAAATGCATACTGACTATCATGAGTGTACCAAGTGGCAAAAACTTCTCCGTGAAAGTACAAGATTCAATCAGATCCAAAAGTGGTCCAGAAATGCCAAAACTGTGAAGAACACAGGCATGTCAAACGTCTTTGAGATATCCGCAGCAACAGCCCGAGCTTATCTAAAGCTTAATACTCTTTCAGAAATAACTGTTAACAAATTAGCAGTTGCCCTAGAGAAAGGTAAGCCATATTACTTATCTGAAAAAAGACCTTGCGTGGTGAGATGCTTAACCAATTCTGAGTTGATTAACACCTCTAGTCTCATTCTTTTTTATGTGCTGTGTCTCTTCAGGGTGTAGGCACTCATGGCCCACCACATCTTCCTGTCCCTTATAACTCTTAACAGGTTTTGGCCTTTTGCTATTTTTTCCCAAATTCTGTTCTACTAACCATTTTCTCAAGCCCATCAAGTATGCTGCGTGCTGATTTCCTCTGTCTATCTTTCCTTCAATCTGTTCGGTGAGTATCAGACTTTCCAAGCCCTCCTTCCTCATTATTTGTACCAGAAATGTCAACTGCCTTTCCTGATTTACTTATAAGTTTCATATTTGTTTCCATTTTCTCCGAAACATCGTTGTTTCTCATATGTTCGGTCGATGGTATGATCAGAATCTTTCTGTAGAACCACACTTCCGTTGCTTCAAGTCGCTTTGAGATGATTATCCAGCATTCGCTGCCATATAGGAGGACAGCTATCACATAACAGCGCAGTACTCTTTTCTTTGTTTCCAACGAAATTTTTCTGTCCCTTTTTACTCTGCTTATCTTTCTGAATTCATCTTTGGCCATCCCAATACGTCTTCAGATCTCAGTGTCACACTTTCCGTTCTCTGTTAGAATATTTACCAGATATTTAAATTTCTGTACTTGCTTTTAGCATTCTCGGCCTATAATTTGCATTTAGGGCTAATCCTTTTGCTGATAACCATACATTCTGTCTTTGTAGTTTATTGTTAGTCATTTCTTCTCGCTTTCCAGAGGTAGAAGGATGCTATTTAGAAGTATCAGACTTGAACTACAGAAAAGTATTTCCAACAAGCAGGAATTAGCAAGACATTTATTGTAGAATTCATAAAGAACTGTTATATACCGACACTGAATTTTGAACACAGATCACCAGAGAGCAAACACAGGCAATCCCATGTTGAATAAGTAGATCACATGATGGTAAAGGAAATGCATATATAGGAATTAGCGTGGCGTCTAACTGATCACTATTTCTACACTATCCTCTATTCTCTATACTGATCACTATACGAATTACTATTCGGGTCACTATTCGGTGGTTACTATTCGTGCGAGTATTATCGAGCAAGTATTATTGTGCGAGTGCTATTCGTAGGTGTCTGACATCAGTATTGCCCAGCGGCATTACTATAGTTGTATCTCCGATTACAAAGTCTCTACTACATCATTGTAGTAGCTTATCGAAACGATCAGTATTACCATTAAAAAAAAAGAGTAAATAGTTGTCATCAGCATAGATACTGAATTGCGAAAATGACGAATATTCGTTGACATTTTAAAAGTGGCAACGAGTGTTCCTTGACATCACAAAAAGAACCTACCCCAGGTTAGGTGGAACGTCATCTACTAATTGTCTCATTCTTCTGCAAAATATGTCTCAGAATGTTGAATTTGTCTTCGTCGTGACCTTGGCTGCGTGATACTTTTACTAGTCTTCCTGTTATGACAGACAACTACTTCTGCACTTTCCAATGTTATTTATCACCTCTGATTCACCAACATAATTTTCTAATTAACAACTGCACCGTTTACACACCTTACTGTTCCATTCATGATGCCTTGCTCATCGCCATTATTGTCCCTGGACCATTCGCAAATCTTCCTCTGTATGCCTTCTAACTCAAGGTCAATCAACCACGTATTTGTTTTTCTATGGCTATGGCCTAATCTTTGTTTTGTGATCTCGAAAATTCTTCCCATTCTCAATACGTTGCCTTTTTATAAAATAACCTCTCTTCTTTGGCTCACTTCTGAACAACCCTCAATGTCTATTTCGTTCAAGTCTTTCCCCCATTCTATCCGTCTTTAGTTCACTTGTTTCTGGCTAGCAGTCACTGAATGACGACCGGTGCCATCTTGCAATAAAACGGAACAACTGCAAGGCGAAGTGACTTCCCCATCGATCCCAGCTCCGTTCAAGCCATTAGTTGCAATATTGCTAACTGACATTTCACTCGTAAATGAGATATGTTTTTAAAATTACCACCAAGCAGTTTTTTGCTTTTGTTTGTTTGTTTGTTTTATTTGATTTTTTGTTTTGTTTTTTTTATTTTTTTATTTATTTTTTTTTGTTTTTTTTTATCAAGACACCTTCTCTCAGAGAGGTGTAATCCAAAACTAAATAGCCTTGTGTACTCACGAGATCCTGACTCCATCCATTGACAGGTCTTGTTTTCAATCCTGCTGGGTGTGTTTAGCCGCCCTCCTAACCAGAAAAGCCTGGTGCGTAAATATTTTTTTAATCATTTCACCTCTAAGCAAGGCAATAAAGTCACTAAGACACAAAGGTTTGCTGAGTGTAAGACAATATGAGAAAAAATATTAAGAAGAGAGAACAATAAAGGGAGAAAAATTAAGAATACAGAAGATAATAATTGAAATTGCATTTAACTTTTTGAAGATCAAACTTAACTGAAAAGCAAAACTTCGGAAGAAAAAATTATGATAGAAGAAACTGTTAGCATAGAACTTACGGTTATATATCACCATTCCAAATATAAAATGATGAGATTACGTCGATGATGATTCAACCATGAAGCAGATAGTACTGCGTTACTTGTTACCCGAATCACTCATAGAATGACTTGGCAATTTTTTTGATTTCCTTCTGGGTCCCAACCAGAGACCTAAGTTCAGAAATAGCTTCATAAAATTTTCCACTGATCATTTTGTAATAATAATAATAATAATAATAATAATAATAACCCTTAGATCTTACACATTTTACATAAAGCTTTTCGTAATGTGTGATCTGTACCTGTGAGCAAATGTTTTTTGTATTGGGCTACCAAAAATCCCTTCAATGAGTCTATCGGAAACTTTTCCGATCAATCTGAGGGCTCCAACTACAAGTTGATTTATTGATGTCCTCATGTACCACATTTTTTTTAGATTTCCATTTCAAGATCCTTGTGTTTTGATAGTTTTTTATGGTCTTCAATCATTAAAATCTGCAGGGATTGCCAAGTCAATACTAAAGCACATTCTGTTTTTGCGATCATTGTTCACGATGTCTGGGCGATTAGCTTTGTTCTGACGGTGTGTATTGTAAAGTCCCCATAAATCGTTAGAGGGATTATTATTATTATTATTATTATTATTATTATGATAATTATTATTATTATTATTTTCTTTGATTTCTGGCGTTTACTCATTTCCTTCAGAGTCCCGCCCAGTGACCTAAGGTTAGAAATGGCATCATGACACTTTCCACTGACAAAAAAAAAAAAAAAAATTACATAGATAAAGCCCTTCGTAAAGTGTGGGCTGTACTTGTCAGAACAATTTTTTGTATCTCTTTGAGGCATGGACTTCCAGGAATCCCTTCAATTAGTCTACTGCAATCTTTTCCAACCAGTCCTAGGGCTCCAACTACAACAGGGATTGTTGATGTTCCCATATGCCACATTTTCGAGATTTCTATTTCAAGGTCCTTGTATTTTTACAGCTTTTTGAATATCTTCAAAGATACATTGCAGTCAGCAGGGACTGCCATATCAATAAGGAGGCACATTTTTGTTTGTGATCTTTAATAACAATATCTGGGCGGTTGGCATTGATTGTTCTGTCAGTGTGTATTGTGTAGTCCCATAGAATTGTAACAGGTCCTATCTCCGTAACCGGGTCTGGGTGGTGTTTATACCATTTTCTTTCAGTTTCCTTCCCGTAGAAGTTGCAGATTTTCCAGTGCAGATATTGGCCCACTCTGTCATGCCGGGTTTATATTCAGTGGGTGCCAAGATGATCAATCGTTTCTGGATATTTATCACAGAATCTGCATTTTGGGCTAACACAATATTTATTATTATCATTATTATTATTATCATTATTATTATTATTATTATTATTATTATTATTATTATTATTATTATTATTATTTCTATTTCTCATACATTCTCCTTTTAGTTGTTCCAGTAATCAGATTGTGCATTATACCATGACGGTTATGGCTTGTGTAAATTAACGAGTTTAAGGTGACTGGTTCTCCTGAATATTTTTTGTTTAAGTTTCCCTTAATTTTATTCTAAATATGATAAGATATCTTTACTGGACAGGCTGTTACAAGAACCTCTTTTCGTTTTTTTTTTGTTTTTTGTTTTTTTTTTTTGTTTTTTTGAGGCAGGAGGAAGCTAACGGATTTAAAAGAAAATTGATCGTTTTTGTTTTTTTCCTATATACAATTTGCCTAATTGATGCGTATTGCGGAAACATAACATTCTCATTTACGTATTCATTGAATTTTAATATATTTGGCTTTCTCTGGAGGTTAAGTGACAGAAAGTCTTCGCTCAACTTCAGAATTCTTCCTCATTTTTGTCCTGCTGTCGTCTGAACTGGCTGTAGTATTTTCCTAACGGTTTTTATTGTTTCCCGAGATTTTCAGGGTTCATTTCAAGAATGCCAACACTACATTTGTTCTGGCGAATTGGCTTACCTTCGAAAATTTAGGGGCGCTAAGTCCAAAACATAACGTTCATTCTAATGTTTAACTTCATATTTTGTGGCACAGAACTTGAGTATTAAAAAAAATGATTTACAACTAATATAATAAAAACTATAATACATGGCCATTTACAACCAAATTTCCTATGTTCAAATTAATTCTGAACGCCACCTGAAAAAACAAACTACGAATCTCATTGAATTCCTGATTGCTGCTTTTTATATTATAATAATTCATGAGGCTAATGGTAGTATAATTGTATTGTTCTAATGTATGAATAAAAACAATATAAACTATTTGTATATAATCACTTTACATAGTCTGAATTCAACATTTGTAATGGAATATTTGACAAAAACATTGTCAGTGATATAATTTAATTATTTTCTTAATGCATATATGCTGCTTTATTTCATACTTTCAGTTTATTTAGTATTCTTAGCGAAATTTAATTATAGAACATATTTAAATGTCAAAGATTTTGCCATGATGGACAAAGTTCATCTCAAAATTTTCGAAAATATGTAGAGTCCATTTAGGTTGGAGTCAATTTAGGTTGGAGTCCCTTTAGATTTGAGTCCATTTAGGTTGGAGTCCATTTAGATTTGAGTCCATTTAGGTTGGAGTCCATTTAGATTTGAGTCCATTTAAGTTGGTGTCCACTTAGAGTCCATTTAGATTTGAGTCCATTTAGGTTGGAATTCACTTAGGTTGGAGTACATTTAGGTTTGAGTCCATTCAGGTTGAAGTCCATTTAGGTTGGAGTCCACTTAGGTTTGAGTCCATTTAGGTTTGAATCTATTAATGTTAGAGTCCACTTAGATTGAAGTTCATTTAGGTTGGAGTTCACTTTAGGTTGAAATCCATTTCAGTTTGAGTCCACTTACGTTGGAGTTCACTTAGGTTTGAGTTCATTTAGGTTTGAGTCCATTCAGGTTGGAGTCCATTTAAGTTGGAGTCCACTTAGGTTTGAGTCCAATTAGGTTGAAATCCATTTCAGTTTGAGTCCACTTAGGTTTGAGTTCATTTAGGTTTGAGTCCATTCAGGTTGGAGTCCATTTAGATTGGAGTCCACTTAGGTTTTTTGAGTCCATTTAGGTTGGGATCCACGTAGGTTGGAGTCCACTTAGGTTGGAGTCCATTTAGGTTGGAATTCATTTAGGTTTGAGTTCATCTAGGTTTGAATCTATTTAATTTGGAGTCCATTTTACAATTATAATACACTAAATATTTCGAAAATAAGAAATATGTTGAACTTTAAATATTTTTTGTGAACTGTGATTGGGAACACGACAAATCTTATCAAACATTCACGAAATAAAATAATTCTTTCGCCATGAAAATAATTCTTTCTTTCGATATTTTCATTTTAATCGCTTGTTGTGTTATATTCTCATTTCAGACTTATGATTCTTTTTCTTTGATTGTGTTTAAGTTTTTTCTTCATATTTATAGTAGCCTAACCTAATCACGGATAGCAAAACAACAATTTGCCAAGAGCTACAAATGACAGGAAATCAGCTATGATCCCACACATCCCTAAGAGACAAGAAGAACCCCTATCATGACCAGTTTTGTTTGTAGGATATGGTATCCTGGAACAGGAAAACTAAAGCTAACGGTGGAAAATGATTTTAGTTTTGGGTTCTGCACTCTAAAATTGTTCAAAATTAACAAAAACCTTCCGTGCACAATTTAAAAAAAATGTCGGCGTTATCGATACACTTACCAAAAATATTGTAACATAACATTTCACTGTATTTTTTCCATATTCTAGTAAGTTCTAAACATTTTTACAGCTTTTTTTCTCATTCAATTCAAATCTCTCGTCTGCTAAAATAACGATATCTATTAATAGAACTAATGGGGATTAGGATCTCTACAACTTCCTATCCTTTGTAGATCAGCGCAATATCTTTACTATATCTTCTATCCCTCCTAGCTTGATTTGCTACCCATTTGCCCAAACTCGTTAGGGAGGCTATTTACTGGCTTCCACATCCCCTCTCACCATCAATATGTTTTATGAGTGCCAAATTCTCTATGCCCTTTTTCATCAATGTGTCCCAGAAACTTTAACTCTATCTTTCTGATTTTAATTTAAGTGTCGTAGAAGATTTCCTTTAAAATTCCTCGTTGGTCGCATGATCCGTCCCTCGCATTCTCAACATCCTCCTGTAGAACAATATCTCTGTTAAGTTTCCTCTCCATCCGTGAAGAAATTACCCAGCTTTCTCTGTCTTACCCTGTTATGACATAAGAGTTCAGCCGCCTTTTTTTTTTACTTCTCGTGGAAATGTCCCCTTTTTTTCATTCTTTGTTTAGCCTCGTTCGATATTCAAATGTGCCTTTGGATTTCAGTAGTCTGTCATAGTTACACCGCAGACAATTACACTTTTCTCCTTGCCTGATTTTGATGTCGCCAAATTCATTGCTTGCCCGTCTTGCTAACAAGCGTATATTCTCTCTTATCAATTGATGGTTAGCTCTTTCTTTTTGCTTTGCCTTTACAGCAGTTTTCTTTCTGGTTTTTTTTCACATCTTAAAGTCGTTCCCACCAGTAATAAATCCTGGAAGGATTTCTACTTCTTAATTTCTTTGAAATATTCACAGTGTCTTTTATTAGTTGTAATAATAACAAAAGGATCTTAACTTTATGTGATCAGTTGGTTATGTCCTGTTAATATCAAATAAACTAAGCCCTGTTTCTATAAATATTTTCGTGGTAATTGTTCTGATAAACTTTCCTCTTTGCTTCCTTGACTCTATGAATTTAAGAACAGTACTAGATTGGCGGCAAAGTTTCATCATTTTACAATTGAAATAGCTAGATTAGCCGCAAGTCCTATGCTAACAGTTCCTTCTCTCGCACTTCTCGCTTGTGGAACTCTCTTCTGGCTTCTTGCATCCCAGTCAACTTTGATCTTCAAAAATGTAAATTCAATGTCAATTGTTAGCATCTGTCTTAATTCTTATTCCTTTAGTGTCCCGTTTCCTTAATAATAGTTTTTCTCATATTCTCTAACCCTCAATAACCCTTTGCGTCCTAGTGGCTTTATTGCCTTGCTTGGTATGAAAGGATTAAAAAAATTAAAACACGCGCATTCAGTAGGTTGCCTTTAGTATATAAAGTATGTGTCCTAAAAGCTTCATTAGTTTCTTTCTGATTTTAAGTACTATGGTCCTTTTGTACATATTTTCCTTAAAACTTCCTAATTACTCACATATTCAGTTTATGGTATTCGCAATATCTTTTTATAGAACCATATCTCTATTGCCTTAAGTCTCTTCTCTGTCTGTGAATAAATTCTCTCTCATTCAATGTCATATAGGAGGGTAGAGATTACGTAGCAGTTCAGTATTCTTTCCCTTGGTTTTAATGAAATTTTCTTGTCTCGTAATGTTTTTAGATTCTGGAAGGCATCTTTTTGTTATTCCTATGTGCCTTTATTTTTCTTTGTTACATTTTCCATCATCTGTTATAAAATTTTCCAGATAGTTAAATTTCTGCCTGGTTTTGAGGTCTCCTATTTGTAGCTTGCATCTTGGTATGTCCCTTTTGTTGATGACTATGACTTCTGTATTTTGGCAATTGATGGCCAACCTTTTCTTTTTGCTTTTCCTTTACTGCAGTTTTCCTTCCATGTCTGCCGTCAGTATGATACCAGCTTCATATCTTATGTTAAGGTTGTACCCAAAATTATTACTGTCCCTGATAAAGGAAATATTCACAATAATCTCTTTTTTGTTTTTTATTGGCTGTAATAATGACAAAAGGATCTTAAATTTATGTGACCCCTTGACTTAAGGTTTTGTTACCATTTGACGTGTTTTTAGTATTTTTCCTGTTTTGGGATTTATTTGCACAAAAGGTCGTCAGGTATGTTGTTCTATGTTCCTCTTTAGTATTCTTTGCTTCCATTTTCCTTTAAGCTTTTTCGTTGCTCGCATTTTTTTTGTCCGAGGTATTCTCAGTATCTTTCTATAGAAGCACATCTTTTTTGCCTCAAGTATGGATTCTAAACTATAATATAATTTCATGTCTCAATGAATCACTGTTTTGTGCTTTTTAGGTGGTGTTTTCCCCTGTTCATTGCTGATGTGTCATTTTATTTTTCTCGATACGAGATGACATTTATCTTTTTTTTTTACCTTTCTTAGCAAACTTGCTTTGAGGTCAAAGGTTCTAATACACTCCTTTTGAGATATTCTTGTCATTAATTCTGTTCCACATTTCATGCGATATCTTAGCAAGTCCCAAATCATTTCACTCACTTTATCATCAAACTATTTTTATTATTTCCGCTTTTGATTCGTCGTTCTTCTTTTTCTTTTGTTAAAAACGACATTATTACGTCATTATTTTTGCACCAACCTAATAAAAAGTATTAGGTTGGTGCAAAAATTAATGACGTAATAATGTCGTTTTTTGACGTATTTTTTAACGTCAAAAAACGACATTATTACGTCATTATTTTTGCACCAACCTAATATTTTCTTTTATCTCATCCGAAACAAGGTAACAAAGCCACTGAGTTGCATGGGGCCGCTGAGTGAAAGAATATGAGAAAAAGAAAGCATTATTAAAAAGCAAGAAGAATAAAAGAACAAAAAATAATTCATCCGTGTTTGCTGAATTTCTTATAAAAGGAATCGTGTATTAAACAGATTGATCTATCTGTTCTATTAACTTGAACCTTTCCGTCTACTTTCCGTGCGTGTGTGCGTGTGTGTGTGCAGATGGGGATGCAGGCAGATGTTAACGCTAACTTTCAGTTATAATAGTCTCAGTAGGTAAAAATTATATAAATATTTTTTTAATCATTTCACCTCTAAAAAGGCAATAAAGCCATAAAGACACAAGGGGTTACTGAGTGTGAGACAATATGAGAAAAACATCAAGGAGAGAGAACAATAAAAGAAGAAAAATTAAGAAGACAGACGATAACGACACTGCATTTAAATTTTTGAATATTAAACTAAACTGAAAAGCAAGATGTCGGAAGAAAAAATTGCGATAGAAGAAACTGTTAGCATAGAACTTAAGGTTACATATCACCATTTCAACTATAAAATGACGAGATATTCTCGTTAATCTACTATGGCGCTTAAATTCAAAGAATTTAGGTACTGTTGGAATTTTTGCCTATTAGTGAGCCAGCCAAAATGAGCTGACTCATTTTATAGTTCACCAATAGAAGGGTTAACCAATCAGAAGGCTCAAAATATTCAATGCGACGTGTATAAAGGCGGCCATGTTTTTTTCCCGAATACTCACTGCCAACCATTGTTCGTGAGTGTTAATCTTTAACGTTGTTTCATTGAACAGATTACGTACTGCGCTGTATTCTATATTCATAGACTATGGTGAACATGGTCAACGGGTACCATAGAGGAAAATTCATTAGAACAATTACCATGAAAGTATTTATAGAAAAGACACAGGGAAGCTACATTACGGTGATTGAAAAGTAAATAAAGCCTAGATGCCAGCTCACTGCCGATTCTTCTTTTGATTTTAGAAAAGATCTCTAAATATGTAGCAGGAACACCAAAATATATGTGGAAGCAATATTCTAAGCCTAGGCGAATGGTAGACTTATAAGATATGTAAGATTTCCCGCTTGCGGAATTCTCTTCCGGCTTCTTGTTTTCCCATCAAGTTTACATTTAAATTTTTGAAGATCAATATCAATCGTTATCTTCTGTCTTAATTCCTGTTCTTTTATTGTTTTAGCTCTTTAATATTTTTCATATTCTTTCTCATTCAGTAACCCCATGCGTCATAGTGGCTTTATTGTCTTGCTTGTGGTGAAATGATTAAAAATAGTTCTTTTTTTTTTTTGTAGTCGGTGCAAGTATCATTCTTACTTTATAACCTTGTGCGTATTCCTCTAACTGTCCTACAACCATTTAGTCTTCGATACAAATACATTCACTTCTATGTTTTCTTGTTACAGAGAGCCTATCTACACCATCTTCTTGCATTGCCGTTCATTTCCTAGCTTAATATCTCGGAGATTTTATTTTATCCAATTCAGAAACTCTTTATTATTAGGATGTTCAGGCATCGCATTGATTGTTGGAGTCCTAAGTATAATCGGAGAGCGGCATTCAAGTTCCGTCCTCGCCCGCGGCATACAATTCTAGCTATTACACTAAAGAGCATAAATCAAACTTTCTCCTCTCATCCTGGGTATGACGATAAACAGCAAGGGCCTCTAAACGGGAGAATGGAAGTTTTGAGGTGCGTGGAACCACCTCTTAATTGCTGCTGTTCCCAGGTTCATCGTGACCCGAGATGGTAGCACTTGTTACGGTCCCAGCTATGGGATAATAGTGCCCCCGCAAAGAGAAAAAAAATCAACAGGTCATTTTTATAGTAAAATGAAAATCAATACAACACTAAAAATGTATAAAGATACAAGCAATACATTTTTTATTAAAAAATGACCAACAATACATTTTATGATCTACAGACTATACCATACATCTAAAAAAAAACTACCGTTTACCCTGAAAGTATAAACTTATTGTGGGGCTCGCCCCTTGTACACAAGATGGACTCGTCCAAAGTATACTTATACTACGGAGAGGTAGCGCGAGAAAAACGTCGAGACAGGGTGTTCACCAAGAGTTATACGAGAGTCCAGAAATAGAGATAATTACGGCTTCACTTACAGAGACTTGTACATATACTTTTCTACTAACCTGCATTCCTGGACTACTAATCTTTATTTCAAGTTTGTATTCTTACGTTTAATACACATATTTTTCTATTTCAATTACTGACGTTGTTTATTTACTTGTGCAGGATTCCATCCCCGGAATCCACAGCAAAACTTATGTCAAAAATATTTAGATTTCGGCATTAAATAACCAATACAAGTTGATATGCCGCTAAACAAACTCAAACAACCAACAAACATGTATATGCCCATATACTGAGTAGCATCTACCATGTATTCAATTGTGAAAGCAGAATAATATATATTATATTTTTATTACTTCAAAGCTCCCAAGAAAATTAAATTTCGGCATTAAGTGATCCATAACGAGTTGATATGCTGTTAAACACATAAATCAATCAATCCTTTCTATGCCCAGGGTTCAATAGCAGAGTAGATCGGACTCTTTAGCCTTGTGTTGTAGTCAATGTAGGGGTAGAAACACTCTGAATGTAAAACTATAGAGAAAGCAACAGGAAACCACTCCACTATCCCTGGAGCTATGGTTATTCACAGATAATAAAGGAAAATAAATTTGTGGAGAGCCATGATCACCTACATCATAAATAGGATTTGGCATTTAAAAAGTATTTGTAGTATTTTTGGCGCTGAATTTTCGTATCTGTATTAACAGGAATCTGGTACCAATGCACTGATAATACAGATACAAATGATTTTTTTCACAAATATTTCATGCATTTGAATGATTGCACCAGATGTTTGGTGTCTATCCCCGGAGATTGAGCGATAGTATCCTGATCAGTAAGCTACTTCATTATCGAAGTCTAGATAATACCATTTTTTATCTTTGATTTTGCCAGACTCAGCCCAAAATGATTTTTGTGTTTCAAATTCTTCAAGTTTTACAGGCACGGCTCTAAATCTCAGATTCAAGATTTCTCAATTTCTGAACAAGTTCTTTCTTTCTCGTTTTTGTCTTTGTCTTTTTTTTTCTTTTTTTTTGTCTCTTTTTTTGTCTTTTATCTTTTTTGTTTGTTTTGTCTTCTTTTTTAGTCTTTCTTTTTTTTTTTTTTGATTTTTTCTTTTTTTTCTTTTTTGACTTTTAGTCTCTTTTTTGTCTCTTCTCTGTAGTGCGGTGGTCCATTATTTTTGCTTTTTGTTGGGTTTTTTTTTCTTGTCTTTTTTTGAGGGGGTGTTTGGTGTCTTTTTCTTTTTTTTTTCTTTTTTGTCACTTCATTTTTGTAGTCTTTTTCTTTTTTTTGCTTTTTTGTCACTTCATTTTTGTATCTTGATGTTTTTGTCTCTTGATTTTTTTTGTCTCCCTGTTTTTTGCCTTTCCTCTGTAGTCCTGTGGCACATTGTTTTTTTTTATTTTTTTGGTTTTTGTTAGTTGTCTTTTCTTGTCTATTTTTCTTATCTACTCTCTGTAGTCCGTTGCTACATTAACATTTACGATTTGATAGTTTTTTTTCTTATTTACGACTATCAAAACTTGTCTTCTCTCTTAAATATAATTGTTTGCCCGAATTTCAAAATTCCGGGATGCACTATTTGCTTCATCCTTGAAAACATGTTCATGCTTAAGTTGTTTTCACAGTTCCTCGCTATAGTAATTCCTACCCTATCTTATCTGCATTTGTATTTTTTTCAAACCTGCTTTCTCTTTGTAGTCGCATCTCTCTCTAATATACTATAGATGCTAATTTTTTCGGATTTTTGTTATATTTATTTAGTGCTTTGTTATATTTTACCTTCCTGCATTTTAATTTCATCGTCCTAAAGAATTTGATTTTTCTTTTGCTTTAGACTATTGTGCATATGGCCTGAGAAGTCCATGGTTAGCGCAGGTCCTTATGGATTACCGTTCCTATGCAGCCATGCTTCTTTTTGCTTATAAAAATATATATGAATAGAGACAAAAGGCAAACTTATCTTAGCCAACGCGTTTCGTTCTCTGAGGAATATTATTAACGAAGATGCAAGGATTTTATTTTGTAACTAGTATTTATATACAAAAGCAAAAATGCAAGTAGTTTTTCAAAACTTATATATACATATATTAGCTCCCGAAAATAAATTAATTCGGACGAGCACTGTGTGGAAAAACGCGTATATGTAAACAGTGACTATTACTGCTAATAATGCAAGACTCTCCAAATGGATTGAGTCCTCTGTGTCACTGGCGTGTTTATGAAAAAATAAATACGGAAAATTCGCCTTTCTTTCTACCGAGCATCGATAGCCTAGGGGTTAGAATCACCGATTGATGCCTGAAGCAATCGGGTGTCTAGCCACACTGAGGATCTGTGACACAGCGAAACAGTATGTCTGTGGATGACAACATATATATATATATATATATATATATATATATATATATATAGATTAGATTGAGAAAGAGATCCCGGTTATAATTTACTATAAACAATCGCACGAGTACCATCAAGCTTTTTTAGTGGATACCCATATTTGAATTGACGTACCATATATTTTAAAGAGTATATTTATTTTGCGTCTACCGGCTTGAATATTAGAGAAATAATATTAAAGAGAAAAATGCGCCCTCTCACAGGGCTTCAACCTTCGATCATCTTTGGAGCAGATCCGACGTGTTTTTAACCAACTTGGCCACAAAGAGCGGCGCATATCAAAGTTCATATAACTAGAGATATTTGTTCCAGAGTGGTATCAGAAAATTTGAAATCAGTCGTATTAAAGACAAAGGCGAAAATTCCTCTTTCTATGTCCCTAGATCATCGCTGGTGCACAATATGAGGATTTATGTGCAGTGTCACATACGACACAAACTTAAAAACTGAATGAAGTTGTCGGATCCTCATACATCGAAATCGGCGGGAGAGTCCATCATATATATATATATATATATATATATATATATATATATATATATATATATATATATATATATTATTTATGAAATGGACAAAGTCCGACAATTATTTTAAGACATTTTTATAAAAAAATTCTATAAAAAGAATGTTAAACATAAAAATGTCTTAAAATAATTGTCGGACTTTGTCCATTTCATAATGTGTGACGTCATTTGTTTACATTTGATACGCCATGAGAAGACATGAATGTACGTGAGAGGTTCATGGAAGATTAAAGTTTAAATACAGTAAATTCGACATGGCTAACCGAACGCTCCTCTGTGGCCAAATCGGTAAAGGCACGTCAAGCTAAATGACGGTACCGTATAGGATACAGGTTCGAATCCTGTGAACATTTCTCGGACATTCAGGCCGGTAAATGTTGTTTAATACTGTTTATTATGAACAGTGCATTTACTTAAATATTTGTATCTATAAAAAGAATGTTAAACATAAACATGTCTTAAAATATATATTATTATAAGATGGTTTTAAGCTATAATATATTTATGTATTAAAGTGCTCAATAGCAGGGATAGAGCATATGTAAATATAAAAGTGAACATTGAAGTCAGCACCCAGCGGCGACATAAGTATAACATACCATAAAACCATATTTCTATCACACACACACACACACACATATATACATATATATTTAAAAGAAAAACAGACCACGGATCATCAGATAGCACTTCCAAAAATGAAATTCATTTTTGGAAGTGCTATCTGGTGATCAGGCATCCTTTAAAAGGGCTCTGGTGAAATAAATTATTATAATGGTACCTTAAAGTGGTCTGTTTTTCTTTTAAATATTAGCTCTGGATTTACATTGAGCTCTCAGGATTTCATCCTCCTTGGGATTACCCATACAGATTACCAGGTTCTTCATAACTTAAAGATATATATATATATATATATATATATATATATATATATATATATATATATATATATATATGTATATATATATATATATATGATATATATATATATACATATATATATTTATATATATATTTCCAAGAACTTCCGCGTGCTTGGACGGTATTTGTTCAACGCCCACAATACTCGCCTATGGATTATGCTGCAACTATACTGACCAAAACTTTGTTAGAGTTTCTGGGCGAGAACGCATAATCTGGTGTGATCAACAATTTAAATAAGGCCATTATACTCAAACCTTCGGTCGCAATGATTTTTGACTTCATGCTAAAACGATTACCAACCAACGGTTAAGAATAGTTCTGTCTGGACAGTTTTACTGAAAAAGCTTGGGTTGACTTGTGGTATGATTTTCACGCACATACTTGAATCGCCTTAACCGGGCCGATATTATCAAGAAGTGACATCATTGATTATTCGACGATGGCGTGATATGAACGTGAGTCTCATGGTAGAAAAGCGAACATTATAATCGATTACATGTTATAATTATTAATGTTGGTTTTGTAAGTGTAAGCCATGTCAGAAATTATAGAATTAGAAACATCATTTCTATCTTTTAAAAAGAAAAATTTACAAAAATAATGGTGAACATCATGTTGATCGAAATAGCAAAAAAAAAGCAGCAACAATAACAACAATAATCAAGGCAATGACAAAGATGATGTTTTCGATGTTATTGTGTATTGTGATGTTATGCAAACCAAATTATGGCAGAGCTATTTGCAAACCAAGGAACGGGGAGATGGTTTATGGTGGAGGGCGAATCCAAGAGAAAGAGACAAAGGAGAAAGACATGAAGTCTCCCCCCCCCTCAGCAAAACGTGATCGTTCGCCCAGCGCCGTGTGGAGACAAACAGCCAAGCGTGCACTTTTAAAACTGCTGACACAGGAATGGCAAACTAAATATTTCTACATATTTGTTTCTTTTTGGTTTTTGGTTTTATTTTTCATCTGGATTTTTCTTTTCTGTTTCCCTTCTTTCAATTTTTCGTCAGTCTTTTCATCCAATTATGAAAATCCGACAACGGTAGCATGCTTTAAGAAATATGGAGTTTAAACATCTCCGAAAAGAACGTCAAAGGAAAAACCATGTGGTGTGACAGTTTTTTCTTTTTTTTGTTTCTTTTTTTTTGTTTCTTTTTTTTTGTTTCTTTTTTTGTTTCTTTTTTTTTTGTTTCTTTTTTTTTGTTTCTTTTTTTTTTTGTTTCTTTTTTATCCCTTATGTTTGCATGTGTTTATTACTGGGCATTTGTTTATTCTGGTATTTGCCAAAAATTACATTTGAATATGTTACGCAAATACTCTTCTATTGTTTCATTATCATCTAACTATTGGTATGCTCAAATGGACATTTCTGGAAGTATGTGCATTCTATAATTTGCTAATACGTTTACTTTACCAATAAGAACCATTAATTGAGATATATACATGCCTAACCGTGAAATAGCAGAGATAACTTTAATTGGCCACTAAACTAGAACTCTGAGAGCATCTATAGTCGCTAATATTTTTTTCTAAATGTCTCATCCTTTCAGGGTGTATCTATAAATTCCAGTGAGTTACCTCTATGTGCCGTGTCCGTTCAGTCCGTTGGCGATCAGGGCTCTTCACAATTTCTTTTCCTTAGCTCTAAATGAATTGTTATACCATCTAGACAATCATGGTTGAGTTGTTTTCCCGATGGCTTCTCTACGATTATGAGCAGTCTACTCTGCTACTTAACTATACCTAGGAGGGTGGAGAAAATATGATTTTGTGCTTTTTCCCCAAGGGTATTAATTGAAAGTGAAATGTACAACTCTGCTACGGATTAAATTGGAAATTGAACCTGACTTGACGGTTCTACTTTCTACACCAATAACCGTTATGTAAGATAACTGACTTGTTTTCCGTTGTTTTCTCCCCCAGATTTTGAATTCAGAATAATCATTCTCCTGGGGTGCAGGAATAAATATGTTGTCATGCTTTTCTCGTGGGAATTAGTTCAAAGAATACCTAGCAGCCTGAATTTGAACTACTCCACTGTCTTTCCTAAGAAATGTTATGACATTATTTAAAGATTTTTTTAAAAAATGTAGTGAATTTTACGACCAAAATGAGTCTTTTTTTTTCCGTGGTGGGGATATGAATCTATACGCACACACATATATTTTTTCTGTGGTGGTGGTTTGGAATATGAATCTACACATACATTTTTTTCTGCATGGGATTACTATATATAATTTTAGGGAAAATATGCATGACAAAGTAGTAAAATCTTTCCAGTGATGAATTACGTTCTATGAAGGCCTAAATAACGAAATGCGTCACACGAAACGTGCTTCCCACTTTATCGTACATCTTTACCTTATTTGTGCATCATGTTTTATACATACATACATATATATATATATATATATATATATATATATATATATATATATATATATATATATACATATATATATATATGTGTGTGTGTGTGTGGCCGTATTCATAGTTAATGTTAATGAATGTTGGCTTTTCCTTTTAATTATTAGGGCTTCCATTATTTTAAAAAATATTTTAGGTGTGGATTATTCTATTACACTTGTATTTTCTACTAGTATGTTTTGGTTGGAGTCTGGTAGGTTTTTGTGTGTGTTTAAATAAGTCTTAATGGAGCTATGGTCGAGTAAGTGTAACGTAAGTCACCTAAGGCATGTAGTAATGTGACCAATGTAATTATTTATAAATTTTGGTTTGATGAGGAACACAGTTCCTTAAGGGGCATTTGAATTCGTAAATAATGTTGGTTCTTTGCAGTTCTAAGTTTTCAGGTCTTGTTATTTTTATAAGCTTAGCTTTTTAAAAAATTTAGATAATTTACTTTCCGCTGGGGTTGTGTATTATGATATTTCTAAGAGAAAATGAATCTGGCTTATAGTTAATATGGATTTGGCTTTTTAGATATACAGAGATTAAAACTGTTAAAACAAATTAAAAAATAAAGAGCACCACATCAACACAATGATATATAGGTAATAATAAGTGTAAATCTATTTAAATATCATATGCGATCTAGGAAACCAAGTCCGAACTTTTATAGGGAACAATATATTATAAAACCGTGTTTATGTTTTAAAGTGTTGTTTGTCTACATTTGGATATAATATCACGTCAAAGATTCAGCAACTCTTCTGTATTTTTGTCTTTAATTATAATTTTTTTTGTCTGTATGTTCAGTATTGTTATTAGTTACTTTAAACAGAAATAGTCTATTCTGGTGGTCGATGAAGTAGTTAGGAAAACTATTGCTAACTAGTGTCTGTTTTGCATTATTGAGTTCTTTAAGGAAAAATGCGCGAGAGGATGAATTCTCATGTCCTTTCTTTAGAAAATTTTCTATAACTCCTATTTATATGTAAGTGGTCATTCACTTTTAAAATTAAGGTAGCAAGACTTTCTTCTTGTGTTTTTATATAATGTGGCGAAAGTGTTGTTACTTTATTCCACGGGAACGTCTAAAAATGGGTGGGTTTTTTGGGTTTTTTTTTTTTACTCAGTTCATAGATAAAGTTAAGAACAGAGTATTTTTTTTCAAATCCGTTTCTTAGATTATCAATTTCTTGTTTGCTTTTCGCTAAAATAAAAAGAAATACACCGTATATTTCCGCGTATAAGACGACCATTGAATCCCAAAAATCACTCTTAAAAATTGGGGTTTGTCTTATACTACAGAAGAAAACCGTTAATTTGTCAGTAGGTTAACTCCTGTTTCGGTGAGATAACTAATAACGATTCATATTATCATATGAACTGATAATAAAAGTAATAAAACCATTTCTATCTTATATATTACTAGCATGACTTGCTAACAATTCGAAATTGCCTATTCGAAAAATAATTTCATATCAATGAAATCAACTTGTGCCCATGCAAACTCAGCTGAGAAAATGTAAACATCGAGTCATGATTCCGATCAGAGCAATGTAATGTACTATTATCGTACATTATTGTACTGTTATTAGCGGTATTTTGTGATTGTCGATGACGTATAAGTAAATGGCCATGAGTACACCAAGCTGTTTGCAACTGTTTAAATACAGGAAAAACAGAGGATGAAGAAGAAGAATCACTATTCGCAAGAGATCACGTGATGAAGCGTAAACAAAACAATGGTTTCCCTTTTTGGGAACATGTATAGGAAAAACATTATATAGAATCGATTTGTTATTTCGTTTATTTTGGATTTCTAAGGATACAGTAACGACATTTCCAATAACATCACCTCTTATAATCAATAAGCTCAGTCCCTCGGCCACGATGACTTCTGGCTTCGTGCTTGCGTAGCTATCAATGTTCACCAAGAGTTCCGTTTACCCAATTTCACTCACAAGGCTTGGGTCGACCCGTGGTATGGTTTTCAGGCACTTTCCAAAGGTGGCGCAAGCTGGGGTCGACTCCACCAGTCCGATAACATCAGTTTCCTTCCTGATAAATTAACCACGGATTTAGAAAGCGAATGTTCTAATCACTCGTCCAGATGCCCATATATATATATTTATATATATATATATATATATATATATATATATATATATATATATATGTGTATGTATGTGTGTGTGTGTATGTGTTACATATATATATATATATATATATATATATATATATTTCCAAGAGAATGTAATCCCGGTAGAGCTCTATGTTATACACAGAGCAAGAATATAATATAAAAGGCTCAAACACTAATATTTCATTGTTATAATTTATTACATGGGAACCGTAATCACGACCCAATTCATCACACTTACAAATTCCAAAAGAAGACAGAAAATATATCTCCGGGTTAAAAAAAAAAATAAAAAAGTTCCAGTGAAAGTGTTTGTATGGGAGTGAGAAACAAAAGTGAGAGGGAAATGCATGAAAGATCTCGAGAGAAGTGTAAAGAAAGATGAAGAACAAGAAAGCGCCTAAAGTGTGGGTGAGGAATAAAATTATAAAGAGATAAGTTAAATAAGATTTTTAAGAAGTTAGATTCAGATTTGTCAATTGCATAAATCGACTTCCGATTCATTGACCTAAATCAAAATGCAGGCAATGGGAAAGTATGGACACATTTATGGTGACATTAGATGAGGAAAATGGAAAATCACTAGACCTGCCAATTTTAACTTCTAGCTAATTTACGATGTCGGTGTATATATGAAAATTTGTCGTCTGGTTTGCATTTACTAAATTTATGCATACATGAAAAGAAAAGATGACAGAGAGGAAGAGAGAAACAAGGAAAAGAATTTGGGAAAGAAAGAAAGAAAGAAAGAAAGAAAGAAAGAAAGAAAAAGGCCAAATGAAAACAGGGGCATTTAATAGAGAAATAAAGGGATCCCAATAATGATAAAAATAAAAATAAAAAAAAATAAAAGATAATAAAAAATTATCAATAATAATGATAATAATAATAAACGACAGTAATAATATCAGTCGTAAAATAAAAAATACAGACGATAAAAAGATGAAAAATATAAGATTCAAATTAAAACGGAAAATATTACTCTTAGTCAAACTAAAAGGAAATAAAATAAGAGACCCGAGGAGATTAACGATTGTACGTCTATTAAGTCTACAAATTAACCTAAATTCTAAGTTCATATAAACCTCCGTATATAAAAATATCAGAAAACTATTTGTTATTATATATCAGTTAGCCAAAAAAAAAAAAAAATTGGATACATGCATACCCACATACACATATACCCACATACACATATGTGGCACCATTTAACGAGGCAGAAAGGGAAAAGAAAGAAAAGAAGAAAAGGAGAGGCTAAGAACCGAATCGTGAGTGATAAGCAAGAACACACACACAGCTAAGAGACAATGTATAAAAGGATATTTTGATAAGTAACAAATGGCGAAAGAGTGTCATTAAAATGACAGGGAAATTCTGAGTAAAAAGAAAGGGAAAGAAGGAAAGAATCAGATATGTTTTGGCATCGGCTGTGTTATCTAAGGATATGAAAACAAACTATTGGTACGGGAAGTCATCTTATTATCAACTACAGACCGGCTGGCCAAAGAAAGAAAAAAAAATTCAAATGAAAATGTTATTTCGTTAAGTGACGAAAAACAGGCAACTAAAAGGACTTGGACAAATATGAAAAATTAAAAACCACCCACGAGCGTCCGACGGAACATCCTTTGCCTGCGATAGTAAAATTTTGTTATCAGGAATTTGTACCGATGGAAAATGAATGTGTTTTTTTTTTCTTTCTTCGAGGCGACAGACTGACTGGAACTTTGGAGATGTTTCTTTTTGAGACCGTGTTAAGAAGACCACACATTCTGATAATTAGCGATAAAATACCTGACGTAAACCACGTGTAGAACAAGAGTTATGACCGCCATTGTCATATTGTCTCGTTCGCGGCTGGAGAAATGATAAACCATTAAGGGGAAGAAAAGGGAAAGAGAAGAGATAATTTTTTTTTTTTAAGCAAGATATTTTTTTTCTTCCTGAAACAAAGCCGCAGATTCGTCCACGCCCGACTGAGACATCATTGGTCGAGTGGTGATCACGTGATGCACGAGGGAGGCTGTTGCCGCCCATCTGGAGGATGAGTAAGTGAGGTTGCCACGAAGATGTGGGGAGGGCAGTTCACGCCCCTCTGAAGTATGATGAGAAGGTGGGAGTGAGGAAAGGTTCCCAAAAATGGAAAAAGGTGGACATTCCTAACCAGAGAGGTGGATATGTATTTAGAATTATCGAGGAACCCCCCGGCGCCGACAAACTCACCTCGGTTTTGGTCGGCGCCCATATAAACGAAGCCACAACGATCAGAAATGAGTCGAGTCCCAGCAGTTCCCAGAGTCAGTCTCCGATTGAGGCAAGCCTCGCAGATAGCTGACCAGGATTCACGCACATTCTGGACCCATCTTCAAACCAAGAACAATTATTTTGAAGAGCGACTTAGATCCAGATCACCGAAATAAGTTTTTCTTTTGACTTTCGTCCAAAGGCCCACCGAAACACCAATTTCTTAGAGAGCGGACGACTTGAAGTGTTAAAACTTGCCTAGCGGAAAACGACGTGTCACAATCCATAGAACGGGTCGGGAGATAGATGCAGTCCTAGGTATCGAACAACTAGACATAAAGTTTGTTACCTTTTTCTTTGATACTTTGAACTTTTGAGTTTTCATTTTATTGCCTTTTATGCATATTTGTGTGGTATCACCCCCGTTGAACTCGGTTTGCAGTACGGCCCCGACGACTGATTGATTTCCTCTGCCTCGATCAATTCACAACGTGGGTAGGCAGACTGGGAATCAAAGTAGGACGTCACAGTTGGTGCCGTGGTAGACTGGGATAGAACGACACGGTTGGCGCTGCGACCAGGGGACGACGTCACACATATACCAACACATAGATTAAAACTGTTAAAACAAATTAAAAAATAAAGAGTACCACATCAACACAGACAATGATATATAGTGTAAATCCATTTAAATGTCATATGCTGTCTAGGAAACCAAGTCCGAATTTTTATAGGAAACAATATATTATAAAACCGTGTTTATGTTTTAAAGTGTTGTTTGTCTACATTTGGATATAATATCACTTCAAAGATTCAGCAACACTTCTGTATTTTTGTCTTTAATTATAAATTTTTTTTCCAACACGCAAAGATCATACCGGTCACGGAAGTTACCAGGAGTTCTAGCTCTTGATATGTATCTTTATTCTAAATGCGGGGTTAGTCCCCAAACTTTCTTATCGAAACACTTCTGGGAACTGTTGGACAAAACAGTTCCCAGAAGTGTTTCGATAAGAAAGTTTGGTTTTTTAGGGATCGATATTTTGAAATAGTGTATGCGGTTGTACAGACGCTGCTTCCAATTGCCATCAGATATACCTATGTATCTTTTTTTCAAGCTGATATTTTCTTTGGGGAGGATTTCAGTGTCATATATTACATTCTCATATATACATTTTCCCCCGATTGGACATTCTGCTCTACTCCTACAATTGCAGGTGGAGTTATTAGCTAAAGCTTCCCTTTTATAAAAAGTTCTTAAGTAGCTTACAATTGTGGGAAGATATAATTTTCTCCACATTACTTACACATGAACAACTAATTCTTAATGTCTTTCTATTGAAAATTTTATATCGTGGATGTCTACTATGAAAGTACTTGTCTATCAACTTTAGGAAGAAACTTCCTATGTTAATGTTGGAAAGCCTACAATATGGTGGGTTAAACTGTATTACTTTCCTTTTTCTGTTTTTAGATCTATTAACACAATGGTTTTGTTTTTCAGGTCTTCTCGATAGTATAATTCTTGTTGAAAACCACTATTCTTGAGAGTCAGGTTGTATGTAAACTTATTTTCATTAAAGATTTTCTGGCTAGAAAATAGCCTAGCAATATCATTGAAATTTTATTTTTTTAAACCCGGAGGATATATTTTCTGTTTTCTTTTTGACTGTGTAGGTCTGATGAATTGGGTTTTGATTACGATTCCAATGTAATAAATTATAACCATGAAATATTAGTGTTTGAGCCTTTATATATATATATATATATATATATATATATATATATATATATATATATATATATATATAAATATGTAATGAAAAACAAACCACTTTATGGTACCATTACTACATATTAGCTCTGTCCTCATATTGAGCTCTCAGGATTTCATCCTCTTTGGATTTACCAATTCGGTTTACCAAGTTCCTTATAACTTAATTATATATATATATATATATATATATATATATATATATATGTATGTAGGTATGTAGGTATGTATATTTATATAATATACATAATATATAATATCTATAATATATATATGTTTATTATATATATATGTATACATAATATCTATATAATATATGTATATATATATATATATATGTGTGTGTGTGTGTATTAGATATATAATGTATATATATATATGATTAAAATAAAGAACAAATGGAAACTTATATCAATCTAACATGTTTCACTTTATTAAAGCTTCATTACAAAAAAACAGACGAAAAGGCAGAAATGTTGCTATTTTCAATTGGTTAGTTATATTAGAATGATTTACCTTTCCTATTTGTTCTTTATTCTAAGTCATTTTTTATCTTTTAACTCATAAATAAAGAAACATCACTCTAAAAAATTAAAAACGTTCTATATTTTTCTATATTTTTCTTCACAGCAGACGGCATATTGAAGTCTGTATAAAATATAAGCGCTGTAAAAAAATAAAAATATAAATAGGACCAAATTTAAACAACAACATTTTCTTTACTACGCTGACAACATTTAGTTCTTTACAATGACCAAAGTATTGAATAAAACAAGAACTTCTGAAACCGATTTAAAACATCTTATACGAAAACGGGAAGAATATAATAAAAAATTTAAACAGCAAATAATTGTCGCTCGAATTTTGAAAAACTTGCGTGGATTATTTTTTTTTGTGGCGAAAATATGCCATATATAACTGATGACGTCATCAATACCCGGGATCTGAGTATATGTGCTCTGTCCTTTCCCAGCAGATCAGAGTAGTATATATATATATATATATATATATATATATATATATATATATATATATATATGAAAAAAACAAACAAAATTCCTTAAATGCAATTATGTTGTTTTAATATGAATGAAATGTCAACGTCTGACGTTTCGGTTTAATAAACCTTCTTCAGGACAATATTCATTAAAATACAATTAACATAATCAGTTCAACATGACAAAGACGATGGACATAAAAACAAGACTGGTATTTATTTGAACAAAAAGTACAAATTGTGGCACAAGGCCAATAAAGGGGAGGGGTAGAGGCTGGTCAACACTAACTATCTTATACCTAGCTAATCAGATTCGCGACCCATTCGTACATTACATTTTACACATTCACCAAAAGAACTCGTCCATCACCAAACAATCCTTCAACCACCATAATACCACGTGCTCTCAAGGGAGACCTACCAAAATCGCGCCCCATACCATGAAAATTCTAATGATGATATATATATATATACAATTCTAATAATGATAAAATGAGACGGGAGGGAAATGAACCCAATAATAAACTTAAAATAAACACAAATACAAACTAAACATAATTGATGTTAGTAGGGACCGTCCAACCCATAAAACAGAGAGGCCGCTGTATTCTGCCCAGGGGACAAAATCAAGAGACGCTCTCGCTAAGGGAATGGGAAAAAGTATAAAATATTAGGCTGGAATGGGAAAATATAAAACTGACCCAGTCGAGATGAAAATGGGGCGGGGGTCAAAACAAACTGGGGAGGATGGGAATCTCGACTTGGATCATAACCAAAGAACGGCCGGGATGCAGGCCAGGAACAACACTTACTCACATTAACTAGGTACACTGAAGCTTGTCTAACCTAACCAAGGGGAGGGTTCCACAGGAAGCCACCCCGATGTGCAATAGGTTGACCTAGAAGAGAAAATCAAGGCTAGCCCCGTTCACACGAAGCAAGCTCGCTTCTTTTACCCACCTTTCGCTAAAGACTGTCGAATGCAATCGTTTTCTATCCGATCTAATCTTCATCTTGAGCTGATGCTCAAAGAATCGAATCAGATCCGAATGAGAAAGACGATTGCCTCGCAAGACTTCCTCCTTTCGCGTCGTCCAAATCACCATTCGAGCCGTGGCCATCAGCGTCAGAAACACCATCCGTTTCATCCCGGAATACGGGGGCGACACATTGTCACACGCGTATGCGCGATCAATGGACACAAGCTGTTCGGGAGCGAGACGAGCCGTCAGCTCGCCGACATGGTCCCATAAGGGGCGGACCTGGGGGCAATGGTAGAAGGCGTGCGCATCCGTTTCCTCTAAGCCAAGGCCACACCGTTCACAGTCTGGCAAATCCGCCAAGCCCCATATGAAAGCCTTGTCGTTGAGAGGCAGCCGATTCCGAGCCAATCGCCAGCTAAGCGAAAACTCAGGGTTACTGAGGTAATCCGCCGCTGGTGCCCAAGACCAGTAGGAGCAGTACTCCTCCTCCGACAAGCCGAGCGTATCTCGTAGGAGATCCTTCGCGGGCCTCTCCACTAATTCACGATAGAAGACCTTCCTAGGCCGAGAAAGGTCACTGGACCGGGGAACGGCCCTCAAGGCCGACCGACACTCGCGAAGGAAAACCGATTGATCCCGGGGTTTACGACCGCGCTCAACCCGCGAGATGGGGGGACTGATGGTAAGGCCAGGGAACGCGTCCCTAACAATCCCCTCCAGAATCGGATCTCCTCCAGTCAATGCACGGCGTAGGAAAGCCAACCTAGAGGCACGGATGTGACTCGGCAGGTGCGGCATTCCCAGCCCCCCATGACACGGACGTTTAGTGCAGACTCGTCTGTCGACCCGATTCCCGCGTCCCCTCCATAAAATGGAGGATAGCGATTGCTCGAGCGCCTTCTTGTGAGTCTTACAGAGAGGAAGTACGGACAATCGATAAAGAATCAGGGGGAAAATGTATGTAGCACACACCTCCGCCCTGCCCTTCACGGACAACCTCCGTCGATTCCAAGTCTGACCGGCGGAATTCTTCTCCAGCTGGAGGTCAGGCCCAAACCACACTCCAAGAATGCGGACAGGACCGTCTGTCCAACCGAAGCGGCCCGGAAGAGCGACCCCCTTCCAGGCACCTAACCGCAAGCCGGACGACTTGTCGCGGTTTATTTTGGCCCCTGTCACCTTCTCGTACCGATCAAGCGCCTTCTGTACCACCTCAATGTCGTTGCGGGACGACACGAAAGCAGATACGTCATCGGCGTACGCGGAAACCCTAGCTCGAGACCCTCCAGGAACGGCAATTCCACGTAGGGCCGGACTGCCGGTCTCGTCCTTCAGCCGGCGAAGGAGAGGCTCCAACGCCAAAGCATAAAGGAGAGGCGACAGCGGACAACCCTGACGAACCGACCTAGACAGCACGAACGCGTCCGACAGCCTTCCGTTCACCTGTACCACCGCACTGGGGGAGCGATACAGGAGGCTAATCCAGCGGCAGAAGTTGGGTGCGAATCCAGCGGCCTGCAGGACAGCTGCAAGGTAGCGATGGTCGACCCTATCAAATGCCTTGGACTGATCCAAATTGATCAGCGCGGCTTCTTCGTCGTCTTTTACACCCTCTATGATCGTGCGGATCAGATGCAGGTTGCTCTGAATTGTTCGGCCCCTCACAGAACAAGTCTGCTCAGGTCCCAACAGAGACTCGGCAACTGACTGCAAACGCTCCTGCAGGATCTTGGCCATAATCTTTAACTCTGTGTTTAGCAGAGTTATGGGCCTGTAATCATCTAGGTTCCCCCCACCACCTTTGCCCTTTTTCAACAGAGTGATCACACCCCTGGTGATCCGGTTGGGGATGGACCCCGACCGAAACCAGTTGTTGAACACTGCAGTCAAAATTGGAACAAAGATGTGCGACAGCCTCAAGTACAATTCATAGGGCAAACCATCCAGACCGGGCGACTTGCCTCTGCCGACCTTCTTCAAAACCGCGTAGACATCGCCCTCCGTAATCTCTCCCTCGCAGCTAGCCGCTTCAGTCGGCGAAAGCCGAGGAAAGTCAGCCAAATAGCTACGAAACTCCTCCTCACGGAGACCAGGCTCCTTGGTAAACCGGTTCTCGAAATGGCGCCGAAACGCTCCGCACATGTCGTCAGTGGCCCGAAGAGTACGCCCCTCCGGGGATTTGACTTCACGAATGTAACGATCGCCACCTCGACGGACCTCTTCCCTGCGCAGATCTGCGCCCAAGTTCACGGCTTCGGAAGACATCTTGCTTAACTTATGTCTAATTACCTGACCCATGTACCGCTCGCTATTCGATCGATCCAGGGCCTCCTTAGCTAAGGCTATCTCTAGGGGATCCCCCCCAGCCACCGCCCGGGAATAACTAGCTTTAAGCGTCTTCACCTTTTCAGCTCTATCTAGAGCGAGCCGTTTGCTGAAATCAGTGGTGAAGGACCTAATCCTACATTTAAGGCGTTCCCACCACCTATTCCCGATAACCGCCCCCACTAGCTCCCGCTGCACTAGTCTAGTTAGCTGCTCCTGGAAGTCCCGCCTGTCCAGTAAAGACAGATTGAACTTCCAGTAGCCAGCCATTCTAGGCCTATTGTCTAACGCCACCCGGGCACAAACGAGTTTGTGATCCGAATAGCCTACCCAGTGGAACGTAGGGCAATCTAGTAGTTCTATGTCGGCTCTTCTCACTAACATTCTGTCAAGGTAGCTAACCACCTTGTCAAAAGGCCAATTAAGAGCCCACGTCCACATTTTTCCCTTGGGATGATCGACCCGGTATCTATCGACGAGACCATAATCGTCGATCAGATCGACCAAGCTGCGATCGCCCCCTCTCCCGCTAGCACCCCGCCCCCTGTCTAACTTGGGGTCCAGGATGGCATTCCAGTCCCCCATTAAAACTAGGCGCGTTGAATCCACCAGGAACGGCCCCAACCGCCGAAAGAACGAGACCCGCTCCCTCTGGTCATTGGGCGCATAAACCGCAACGACCCGGAACGAACCACTTTTCACGGCAATATCGGCCACGATCAACCGGCCCTCTGCATCGGTATGCACAAGGTCTACCTTCGCATCGAGAGTACGTCTGACAAGCAAAGAAACACCTCTGGCAGACCGGTCCCCGTATGCTGAATAAACGACAAAGTCATCCTCCAGCACACACGCATCGGAACTGCAAACAAAGTGGGTCTCTTCGATCGCGGCGACATCCACATCAAAAGACAACAGGTCCCGGAGCAGGCGGGCAGCCTTACCCCGATCCCTCAAGCCGTTCACATTCAGTATAGCTAACTTAACTGCCATCGTCTAGGCCTGCAAAAAGAAAAAAGAATAAGTGCAAAAACCTTATACACATACGGGGCGGAAATCTGCTTTGAGCAGGACCCCGACAGATTGTCCCAGACTGCCAGTGCCCAATTCAGTCGTCATACGACCGCCCAGGACAATACCGCCGACGTCAATAGGGTACATTAATTTAATAGCCCTATATAAGGAGGGGTGAACTAAAACCGGGACCCTCCCAGAGCAAAAGTTGCGCAATCTCTTTAAGACGGGGTTGTCAAATTCGCACATTTTAATGTTCGGAAAGGCATCCCTGGCCTCGAATATGTGGCTCCACACCTTCAGTTTGCCACCAGAGTCTCTGATACAGGTAATGACACCTGGAGTCTTTGGAAAATTACGGGGGTTCTCGACACTTTTGCCGTCCACCTCCGACGTACGAAAAAGACTTATCCAAAACAGATAACTGAAAATTTTAAATGATCAGCTTTCCGTTTAAGCATGGTCACGTTGTCGTCAAATGGGCGACGCTTTCAAAACGTATTCCTAAAATTTAAGTATTTTGAATGAAAACGAAAAAATGAAAAGAATTCTATTATGATGGAAAATTGTATGTACGCTTGTCGAGCATTAATCTCGCTAAAAAACATATTAATATATTCATATTAAAACAACATAATTGCATTTAAGGATTTTTGTTTGTTTTTTCCAAATATTTTTCTCCATTCTGTCGGATTTATATCCATTTATATTTGCTTATATATATATATATATATATATATATATATATATATATATATATATATATATATATAAAATGTCCTGCGTTCACAAATTTAACATGTTTCGCTTTTATAGTTTCATGGGATTTTCCTGATGAAGCAATTAAAGCGAATCATATTTACGTTTACCAGTTTGGAAATTTTTTTCCAATTTGTAAAAAAACTGTTTTACAAATTGGAAAAAAATTTCGTCGAATGAAACGCGTGACAAATGTTTTTTTCCAATTTGTTATTATATATATATATATATATATATATATATATATATATGAATACTTTTTCCAATTTGTACATATATATATATATATATATATATATATATATATATATATATATATATATATATCAGCGTTTCCTGTCCTAGCAGCATAACCGCATCATATTGAACACACCTATACGCTTGTGAATATGCAAAGTCAAACATCTGTTACTTAGCACATGGCTTAAAACTCTTTCTTTGCCTCCTCTACCTCATAACTTCTGCTTTGTTATCCGGTAAAACCTCTTTGTAACACTTGAATTACAATTCTATCTACGATAATCAAGCACATTCTTACACCAAAATCGGAATTTTACATCCACAATATTTTCAAATATATCGGGTTAAACATATCAACTATAAGTTACTACGAATTCAAGAAGACTGGAGTCTGGAGAGTGAACAGCGCGGTTGATTATTTCTAATATTCTAAATCTATATATAAACGGCATATATTGCCTGTCCGTATGTATAAAACTCCTCTGCGTCTTGGGTTTGATGGTAAACTACATCCGCGTCCTGGGTATGACGATAAACTACATCCGTGTCCTGGGTACGGCGATAAACTGCATCCAAAGCAAGGTCTCAGAAAAATAATGTTGCCAGCTCTAAGTTTTTGAAACAATAATTTTGCCAGCTCTACGTTTTTTTTGTAAAGGAGTAATGTTGCCAGCTCTACGTTTGTTTTTTTTTGTAAAGGAGTAATGTTGCCAGCTCTACGTTTTTTTTTTTTTTGTAAAGGAGTAATGTTGCAGCTCTACGTTTTTTTTTTTTTGTAAAGGAGTAATGTTGCCAGCTCTACGTTTTTTTTTTTTGTAAAGGAGTAATGTTGCCAGCTCTACGTTTTTTTTTTTTTTTTTTGTAAAGGAGTAATGTTGCCAGCTCTACGTTTTTTTTGTAAAGGAGTAATGTTGCCAGCTCTACGTTTTTTTTTGTAAAGGAGTAATGTTGCCAGCTCTACGTTTTTTTTTTGTAAAGGAGTAATGTTGCCAGCTCTACGTTTTTTTTTTGGTAAAGGAGTAATGTTGCCAGCTCTACGTTTTTTTTGTAAAGGAGTAATGTTGCCAGCTCTACGTTTTTTTTTTGTAAAGGAGTAATGTTGCCAGCTCTACGTTTTTTTTTTGTAAAGGAGTAATGTTGCCAGCTCTACGTTTTTTTTTTGTAAAGGAGTAATGTTGCCAGCTCTACGTTTTTTTTGTAAAGGAGTAATGTTGCCAGCTCTACGTTTTTTTTTTGTAAAGGAGTAATGTTGCCAGCTATACGTTTTTTTTTGTAAAGGAGTAATGTTGCCAGCTCTACGTTTTTTTTTTGTAAAGGAGTAATGTTGCCAGCTCTACGTTTATTTTTGTAAAGGAGTAATGTTGTCAGCTCTACGTTTTTTTTTTTTTTGTAAAGTAGTAATGTTGCCAGCTCTACGTTTTTTTTTTTTGTAAAGGAGTAATGTTGTCAGCTCTACGTTTTTTTTTTTTGTAAAGTAGTAATGTTGCCAGCTCTACGTTTTTTTTTGTAAAGGAGTAATGTTGCCAGCTCTACGTTTTTTTTGTAAAGGAGTAATGTTGCCAGCTCTACGTTTTTTTTTTGTAAAGGAGTAATGTTGCCAGCTCTACGTTTTTTTTGTAAAGGAATGATGTTGCCAGCTCTACGTTTTTTTTTGTAAAGGAGTAATGTAGCCAGTTATACGTTTTTTTTGTAAAGGAGTAATGTTGCCAGCTCTACGTTTTTTTTGTAAAGGAGTAATGTTGCCAGCTATACGTTTTTTTTGTAAAGGAGTAATGTTGCCAGCTCTACGTTTTTTTTTTTGTAAAGGAGTAATGTTGCCAGCTATACGATTTTTTTTTTGTAAAGGAGTAATGTTGCCAGCTCTACGTTTTTTTTTTTTGTAAAGGAGTAATGTTGCCAGCTCTACGTTTTTTTTTGTAAAGGAGTAATGTTGCCAGCTCTACGTGTTTTTGTAAAGGAGTAATGTTGTCAGCTCTACGTTTTTTTTTTTTTTTGTAAAGTAGTAATGTTGCCAGCTCTACGTTTTTTTTTGTAAAGGAGTAATGTTGCCAGCTCTACGTTTTTTTGTAAAGGAGTAATGTTGCCAGCTATACGTTTTTTTTAGTAAAGGAATAATGTTGGCAGCTCTACGTTTTGTTTTTTTGTGAAGGAGTAATGTTGCCAGCTCTACGTTTTTTTTTTGTAAAGGAGTAATGTTGCCAGCCTTACGTTTTTTTTGTAAAAGAGTAATGTTGCCAGCTCTACGTTTTTTTTGTAAAGGAATGATGTTGCCAGCTCTACGTTTTTTTTGTAAAGGAGTAATGTTGCCAGCTCTACGTTTTTTTTTGTAAAGGAGTAATGTTGCCAGCTCTACGTTTTTTTTTGTAAAGGAGTAATGTTGCCAGCTCTACGTTTTTTTTTGTAAAGGAGTAATGTTGCCAGCTCTACGTTTTTTTTGTAAAGGAGTAATGTTGCCAGCTCTACGTTTTTTTTTGTAAAGGAGTAATGTTGCCAGCTCTACGTTTTTTTTTGTAAAGGAGTAATGTTGCCAGCTCTACGTTTTTTTTTTTTTTGTAAAGTAGTAATGTTGCCAGCTCTACGTTTTTTTTTGTAAAGGAGTAATTTTGCCAGCTCTACGTTTTTTTTGTAAAGGAGTAATGTTGCCAGCTCTACGTTTTTTTTTTTGTAAAGGAGTAATGTTGCCAGCTCTACGTTTTTTTTGTAAAGGAGTAATGTTGCCAGCTCTACGTTTTTTTTTGTAAAGGAGTAATGTTGCCAGTTATACGTTTTTTTTTGTAAAGGAGTAATGTTGCCAGCTATACGTTTTTTTTGTAAAGGAGTAATGTTGCCAGCTCTACGTTTTTTTTTTGTAAAGGAGTAATGTTGCCAGCTATACGATTTTTTTTTGTAAAGGAGTAATGTTGCCAGCTCTACGTTTTTTTTTTTGTAAAGGAGTAATGTTGCCAGCTCTACGTTTTTTTTTTGTAAAGGAGTAATGTTGCCAGCTCTACGTTTTTTTTGTAAAGGAGTAATGTTGTCAGCTCTACGTTTTTTTTTTTTTTTGTAAAGTAGTAATGTTGCCAGCTCTACGTTTTTTTTTGTAAAGGAGTAATGTTGCCAGCTCTACTTTTTTTTTTTTTTGTAAAGGAGTAATGTTGTCAGCTATACGTTTTTTTTTGTAAAGGAGTAATGTTGCCAGCTCTACGTTTTGTTTTTTTGTAAAGGAGTAATGTTGCCAGCTCTACGTTTTTTTTTGTAAAGGAGTAATGTTGCCAGCTCTACGTTTTTTTTGTAAAGGAGTAATGTTGCCAGCTCTACGTTTTTTTTTGTAAAGGAGTAATGTTGCCAGCTATACGTTTTTTTTTGTAAAGGAGTAATGTTGCCAGCTCTACGTTTTTTTTTTTGTAAAGGAGTAATGTTGCCAGCTCTACGTTTTTTTTGTAAAGGAGTAATGTTGTCAGCTCTACGTTTTTTTTTTTTTTTGTAAAGTAGTAATGTTGCCAGCTCTACGTTTATTTTTGTAAAGGAGTAATGTTGTCAGCTCTACGTTTTTTTTTTTTTTGTAAAGTAGTAATGTTGCCAGCTCTACGTTTTTTTTTTTTGTAAAGGAGTAATGTTGTCAGCTCTACGTTTTTTTTTTTTGTAAAGTAGTAATGTTGCCAGCTCTACGTTTTTTTTTGTAAAGGAGTAATGTTGCCAGCTCTACGTTTTTTTTGTAAAGGAGTAATGTTGCCAGCTCTACGTTTTTTTTTTGTAAAGGAGTAATGTTGCCAGCTCTACGTTTTTTTTGTAAAGGAATGATGTTGCCAGCTCTACGTTTTTTTTTGTAAAGGAGTAATGTAGCCAGTTATACGTTTTTTTTGTAAAGGAGTAATGTTGCCAGCTCTACGTTTTTTTTGTAAAGGAGTAATGTTGCCAGCTATACGTTTTTTTTGTAAAGGAGTAATGTTGCCAGCTCTACGTTTTTTTTTTTGTAAAGGAGTAATGTTGCCAGCTATACGATTTTTTTTTTGTAAAGGAGTAATGTTGCCAGCTCTACGTTTTTTTTTTTTGTAAAGGAGTAATGTTGCCAGCTCTACGTTTTTTTTTGTAAAGGAGTAATGTTGCCAGCTCTACGTGTTTTTGTAAAGGAGTAATGTTGTCAGCTCTACGTTTTTTTTTTTTTTTGTAAAGTAGTAATGTTGCCAGCTCTACGTTTTTTTTTGTAAAGGAGTAATGTTGCCAGCTCTACGTTTTTTTGTAAAGGAGTAATGTTGCCAGCTATACGTTTTTTTTAGTAAAGGAATAATGTTGGCAGCTCTACGTTTTGTTTTTTTGTGAAGGAGTAATGTTGCCAGCTCTACGTTTTTTTTTTGTAAAGGAGTAATGTTGCCAGCCTTACGTTTTTTTTGTAAAAGAGTAATGTTGCCAGCTCTACGTTTTTTTTGTAAAGGAATGATGTTGCCAGCTCTACGTTTTTTTTGTAAAGGAGTAATGTTGCCAGCTCTACGTTTTTTTTTGTAAAGGAGTAATGTTGCCAGCTCTACGTTTTTTTTTGTAAAGGAGTAATGTTGCCAGCTCTACGTTTTTTTTTGTAAAGGAGTAATGTTGCCAGCTCTACGTTTTTTTTGTAAAGGAGTAATGTTGCCAGCTCTACGTTTTTTTTTGTAAAGGAGTAATGTTGCCAGCTCTACGTTTTTTTTTGTAAAGGAGTAATGTTGCCAGCTCTACGTTTTTTTTTTTTTTGTAAAGTAGTAATGTTGCCAGCTCTACGTTTTTTTTTGTAAAGGAGTAATTTTGCCAGCTCTACGTTTTTTTTGTAAAGGAGTAATGTTGCCAGCTCTACGTTTTTTTTTTTGTAAAGGAGTAATGTTGCCAGCTCTACGTTTTTTTTGTAAAGGAGTAATGTTGCCAGCTCTACGTTTTTTTTTGTAAAGGAGTAATGTTGCCAGTTATACGTTTTTTTTTGTAAAGGAGTAATGTTGCCAGCTATACGTTTTTTTTGTAAAGGAGTAATGTTGCCAGCTCTACGTTTTTTTTTTGTAAAGGAGTAATGTTGCCAGCTATACGATTTTTTTTTGTAAAGGAGTAATGTTGCCAGCTCTACGTTTTTTTTTTTGTAAAGGAGTAATGTTGCCAGCTCTACGTTTTTTTTTTGTAAAGGAGTAATGTTGCCAGCTCTACGTTTTTTTTGTAAAGGAGTAATGTTGTCAGCTCTACGTTTTTTTTTTTTTTTGTAAAGTAGTAATGTTGCCAGCTCTACGTTTTTTTTTGTAAAGGAGTAATGTTGCCAGCTCTACTTTTTTTTTTTTTTGTAAAGGAGTAATGTTGTCAGCTATACGTTTTTTTTTGTAAAGGAGTAATGTTGCCAGCTCTACGTTTTGTTTTTTTGTAAAGGAGTAATGTTGCCAGCTCTACGTTTTTTTTTGTAAAGGAGTAATGTTGCCAGCTCTACGTTTTTTTTGTAAAGGAGTAATGTTGCCAGCTCTACGTTTTTTTTTGTAAAGGAGTAATGTTGCCAGCTATACGTTTTTTTTTGTAAAGGAGTAATGTTGCCAGCTCTACGTTTTTTTTTTTGTAAAGGAGTAATGTTGCCAGCTCTACGTTTTTTTTTGTAAAGGAGTAATGTTGCCAGCTCTACGTTTTTTTTGTAAAGGAGTAATGTTGTCAGCTCTACGTTTTTTTTTTTTTTGTAAAGTAGTAATGTTGCCAGCTCTACGATTTTTTTTTGTAAAGGAGTAATGTTGCCAGCTCTACGTTTTTTTTTTTGTAAAGGAGTAATGTTGCCAGCTCTACGTTTTTTTTTTGTAAAGGAGTAATGTTGCCAGCTCTACGTTTTTTTGTCAAGGAGTAATGTTGCCAGCTATACGTTTTTTTTTGTAAAGGAGTAATGTTGCGAGCTCTACGTTTTTTTTGTAAAGGAGTAATGTTGTCAGCTCTACGTTTTTTTTTTTTTTTTTGTAAAGTAGTAATGTTGCCAGCTCTACGATTTTTTTTTTGGAAAGGAGTAATGTTGCCAGCTCTACGTTTTTTTTTTGTAAAGGAGAAATGTTGCCAGCTCTACGTTTTTTTTTGTAAAGGAGTAATTTTGCCAGCTCTACGTTTTTTTGTAAAGGAGTAATGTTGCCAGCTATACGTTTTTTTTTGTAAAGGAGTAATGTTGCCAGCTCTACGTTTTTTTTGTAAAGGAGTAATGTTGCCAGCTCTACGTTTTTTTTTGTAAAGGAGTAATGTTGCCAGCTCTACGTTTTTTTTTGTAAAGGAGTAATGTTGCCAGCTCTACGTTTTTTTTTTGTAAAGGAGTAATGTTGCCAGCTCTACGTTTATTTTTGTAAAGGAGTAATGTTGTCAGCTCTACGTTTTTTTTTTTTTTGTAAAGTAGTAATGTTGCCAGCTCTACGTTTTTTTTTGTAAAGGAGTAATGTTGCCAGCTCTACGTTTTTTTTTTGTAAAGGAGTAATGTTGCCAGCTCTACGTTTTTTTTTTGCAAAGGAGTAATGTTGTCAGCTCTACGTTTTTTTTTTTTTGTAAAGTAGTAATGTTGCCAGCTCTACGTTTTTTTTTGTAAAGGAGTAATGTTGCCAGCTCTACGTTTTTTTTTGTAAAGGAGTAATGTTGCCAGCTCTACGTTTTTTTTTGTAAAGGAGTAATGTTGCCAGCTCTACGTTTTTTTTGTAAAGGAATGATGTTGCCAGCTCTACGTTTTTTTTGTAAAGGAGTAATGTTGCCAGCTCTACGTTTTTTTTTTTGTAAAGGAGTAATGTTGCCAGCTATACGATTTTTTTTTTGTAAAGGAGTAATGTTGCCAGCTCTACGTTTTTTTTTTTTTGTAAAGGAGTAATGTTGCCAGCTCTACGTTTTTTTTTGTAAAGGAGTAATGTTGCCAGCTCTACGTTTTTTTTGTAAAGGAGTAATGTTGCCAGCTCTACGTTTTTTTTGTAAAGGAATGATGTTGCCAGCTCTACGTTTTTTTTTGTAAAGGAGTAATGTTGCCAGCTCTACGTTTTTTTTTGTAAAGTAGTAATGTTGCCAGCTCTACGTTTTTTTTTTGTAAAGGAGTAATGTTGCCAGCTCTACGTTTTTTTTTGTAAAGGAGTAATGTTGCCAGCTCTACGTTTTTTTTTGTAAAGGAGTAATGTTGCCAGCTCTACGTTTTTTTTTTTTTGTAAAGTAGTAATGTTGCCAGCTCTACGTTTTTTTTGTAAAGGAGTAATGTTGCGAGCTCTACGTTTTTTTTTTGTAAAGGAGTAATGTTGCCAGCTCTACGTTTTTTTTGTAAAGGAGTAATGTTGCCAGCTCTACGTTTTTTTTTGTAAAGGAGTAATGTTGCCAGTTATACGTTTTTTTATGTAAAGGAGTAATGTTGCCAGCTATACGTTTTTTTTGTAAAGGAGTAATGTTGCCAGCTCTACGTTTTTTTTGTAAAGGAGTAATGTTGTCAGCTCTACGTTTTTTTTTTTTTTTGTAAAGTAGTAATGTTGCCAGCTCTACGTTTTTTTTTGTAAAGGAGTAATGTTGCCAGCTCTACGTTTTTTTGTAAAGGAGTAATGTTGCCAGCTATACGTTTTTTTTAGTAAAGGAGTAATGTTGCCAGCTCTACGTTTTGTTTTTTTGTAAAGGAGTAATGTTGCCAGCTCTACGTTTTTTTTTTGTAAAGGAGTAATGTTGCCAGCTCTACGTTTTTTTTTGTAAAGGAGTAATGTTGCCAGCCTTACGTTTTTTTTGTAAAAGAGTAATGTTGCCAGCTCTACGTTTTTTTTGTAAAGGAGTAATGTTGCCAGCTCTACGTTTGTTTTTTTTTGTAAAGGAGTAATGTTGCCAGCTCTACGTTTTTTTTTTTTTTGTAAAGGAGTAATGTTGCCAGCTCTACGTTTTTTTTTTTTTTGTAAAGGAGTAATGTTGCCAGCTCTACGTTTTTTTTTTTGTAAAGGAGTAATGTTGCCAGCTCTACGTTTTTTTTTTTTTTTTTTGTAAAGGAGTAATGTTGCCAGCTCTACGTTTTTTTTGTAAAGGAGTAATGTTGCCAGCTCTACGTTTTTTTTTGTAAAGGAGTAATGTTGCCAGCTCTACGTTTTTTTTTTGTAAAGGAGTAATGTTGCCAGCTCTACGTTTTTTTTTTGGTAAAGGAGTAATGTTGCCAGCTCTACGTTTTTTTTGTAAAGGAGTAATGTTGCCACCTCTACGTTTTTTTTTGTAAAGGAGTAATGTTGCCAGCTCTACGTTTTTTTTTGTAAAGGAGTAATGTTGCCAGCTCTACGTTTTTTTTTTGTAAAGGAGTAATGTTGCCAGCTCTACGTTTTTTTTGTAAAGGAGTAATGTTGCCAGCTCTACGTTTTTTTTTGTAAAGGAGTAATGTTGCCAGCCTTACGTTTTTTTTGTAAAAGAGTAATGTTGCCAGCTCTACGTTTTTTTTGTAAAGGAATGATGTTGCCAGCTCTACGTTTTTTTTTGTAAAGGAGTAATGTTGCCAGCTCTACGTTTTTTTTTGTAAAGTAGTAATGTTGCCAGCTCTACGTTTTTTTTTGTAAAGGAGTAATGTTGCCAGCTCTACGTTTTTTTTTGTAAAGGAGTAATGTTGCCAGCTCTACGTTTTTTTTTGTAAAGGAGTAATGTTGCCAGCTCTACGTTTTTTTTTTTTTGTAAAGTAGTAATGTTGCCAGCTCTACGTTTTTTTTGTAAAGGAGTAATGTTGCGAGCTCTACGTTTTTTTTTTGTAAAGGAGTAATGTTGCCAGCTCTACGTTTTTTTTGTAAAGGAGTAATGTTGCCACCTCTACGTTTTTTTTTGTAAAGGAGTAATGTTGCCAGTTATACGTTTTTTTTTGTAAAGGAGTAATGTTGCCAGCTATACGTTTTTTTTGTAAAGGAGTAATGTTGCCAGCTCCACGTTTTTTTTGTAAAGGAGTAATGTTGTCAGCTCTACGTTTTTTTTTTTTTTTGTAAAGTAGTAATGTTGCCAGCTCTACGTTTTTTTTTGTAAAGGAGTAATGTTGCCAGATCTACGTTTTTTTGTAAAGGAGTAATGTTGCCAGCTATACGTTTTTTTTAGTAAAGGAGTAATGTTGCCAGCTCTACGTTTTGTTTTTTTGTAAAGGAGTAATGTTGCCAGCTCTACGTTTTTTTTTTGTAAAGGAGTAATGTTGCCAGCTCTACGTTTTTTTTTGTAAAGGAGTAATGTTTCCAGCCTTACGTTTTTTTTGTAAAAGAGTAATGTTGCCAGCTCTACGTTTTTTTTGTAAAGGAGTAATGTTGCCAGCTCTACGTTTGTTTTTTTTTGTAAAGGAGTAATGTTGCCAGCTCTACGTTTTTTTTTTTTTTGTAAAGGAGTAATGTTGCCAGCTCTACGTTTTTTTTTTTTGTAAAGGAGTAATGTTGCCAGCTCTACGTTTTTTTTTTGTAAAGGAGTAATGTTGCCAGCTCTACGTTTTTTTTTTTTTTTTTTGTAAAGGAGTAATGTTGCCAGCTCTACGTTTTTTTTGTAAAGGAGTAATGTTGCCAGCTCTACGTTTTTTTTTGTAAAGGAGTAATGTTGCCAGCTCTACGTTTTTTTTTTGTAAAGGAGTAATGTTGCCAGCTCTACGGTTTTTTTTTGGTAAAGGAGTAATGTTGCCAGCTCTACGTTTTTTTTGTAAAGGAGTAATGTTGCCAGCTCTACGTTTTTTTTTTGTAAAGGAGTAATGTTGCCAGCTCTACGTTTTTTTTTTGTAAAGGAGTAATGTTGCCAGCTCTACGTTTTTTTTTTGTAAAGGAGTAATGTTGCCAGCTCTACGTTTTTTTTGTAAAGGAGTAATGTTGCCAGCTCTACGTTTTTTTTTGTAAAGGAGTAATGTTGCCAGCTATACGTTTTTTTTTGTAAAGGAGTAATGTTGCCAGCTCTACGTTTTTTTTTTGTAAAGGAGTAATGTTGCCAGCTCTACGTTTATTTTTGTAAAGGAGTAATGTTGTCAGCTCTACGTTTTTTTTTTTTTTGTAAAGTAGTAATGTTGCCAGCTCTACGTTTTTTTTTTTTGTAAAGGAGTAATGTTGTCAGCTCTACGTTTTTTTTTTTTGTAAAGTAGTAATGTTGCCAGCTCTACGTTTTTTTTTGTAAAGGAGTAATGTTGCCAGCTCTACGTTTTTTTTGTAAAGGAGTAATGTTGCCAGCTCTACGTTTTTTTTTTGTAAAGGAGTAATGTTGCCAGCTCTACGTTTTTTTTGTAAAGGAATGATGTTGCCAGCTCTACGTTTTTTTTTGTAAAGGAGTAATGTAGCCAGTTATACGTTTTTTTTGTAAAGGAGTAATGTTGCCAGCTCTACGTTTTTTTTGTAAAGGAGTAATGTTGCCAGCTATACGTTTTTTTTGTAAAGGAGTAATGTTGCCAGCTCTACGTTTTTTTTTTTGTAAAGGAGTAATGTTGCCAGCTATACGATTTTTTTTTTGTAAAGGAGTAATGTTGCCAGCTCTACGTTTTTTTTTTTGTAAAGGAGTAATGTTGCCAGCTCTACGTTTTTTTTTGTAAAGGAGTAATGTTGCCAGCTCTACGTGTTTTTGTAAAGGAGTAATGTTGTCAGCTCTACGTTTTTTTTTTTTTTTGTAAAGTAGTAATGTTGCCAGCTCTACGTTTTTTTTTGTAAAGGAGTAATGTTGCCAGCTCTACGTTTTTTTGTAAAGGAGTAATGTTGCCAGCTATACGTTTTTTTTAGTAAAGGAATAATGTTGGCAGCTCTACGTTTTGTTTTTTTGTGAAGGAGTAATGTTGCCAGCTCTACGTTTTTTTTTTGTAAAGGAGTAATGTTGCCAGCCTTACGTTTTTTTTGTAAAAGAGTAATGTTGCCAGCTCTACGTTTTTTTTGTAAAGGAATGATGTTGCCAGCTCTACGTTTTTTTTGTAAAGGAGTAATGTTGCCAGCTCTACGTTTTTTTTTGTAAAGGAGTAATGTTGCCAGCTCTACGTTTTTTTTTGTAAAGGAGTAATGTTGCCAGCTCTACGTTTTTTTTTGTAAAGGAGTAATGTTGCCAGCTCTACGTTTTTTTTGTAAAGGAGTAATGTTGCCAGCTCTACGTTTTTTTTTGTAAAGGAGTAATGTTGCCAGCTCTACGTTTTTTTTTGTAAAGGAGTAATGTTGCCAGCTCTACGTTTTTTTTTTTTTTGTAAAGTAGTAATGTTGCCAGCTCTACGTTTTTTTTTGTAAAGGAGTAATTTTGCCAGCTCTACGTTTTTTTTGTAAAGGAGTAATGTTGCCAGCTCTACGTTTTTTTTTTGTAAAGGAGTAATGTTCCCAGCTCTACGTTTTTTTTGTAAAGGAGTAATGTTGCCAGCTCTACGTTTTTTTTTGTAAAGGAGTAATGTTGCCAGTTATACGTTTTTTTTTGTAAAGGAGTAATGTTGCCAGCTATACGTTTTTTTTTGTAAAGGAGTAATGTTGCCAGCTCTACGTTTTTTTTTTGTAAAGGAGTAATGTTGCCAGCTATACGATTTTTTTTTGTAAAGGAGTAATGTTGCCAGCTCTACGTTTTTTTTTTTGTAAAGGAGTAATGTTGCCAGCTCTACGTTTTTTTTTTGTAAAGGAGTAATGTTGCCAGCTCTACGTTTTTTTTGTAAAGGAGTAATGTTGTCAGCTCTACGTTTTTTTTTTTTTTTGTAAAGTAGTAATGTTGCCAGCTCTACGTTTTTTTTTGTAAAGGAGTAATGTTGCCAGCTCTACGTTTTTTTTTTTTTTGTAAAGGAGTAATGTTGTCAGCTCTTCTACGTTTTTTTTTGTAAAGGAGTAATGTTGCCAGCTCTACGTTTTTTTTGTAAAGGAGTAATGTTGTCAGCTCTACGTTTTTTTTTTTTTTGTAAAGTAGTAATGTTGCCAGCTCTACGATTTTTTTTGTAAAGGAGTAATGTTGCCAGCTCTACGTTTTTTTTTTTGTAAAGGAGTAATGTTGCCAGCTCTACGTTTTTTTTTTGTAAAGGAGTAATGTTGCCAGCTCTACGTTTTTTTGTCAAGGAGTAATGTTGCCAGCTATACGTTTTTTTTTGTAAAGGAGTAATGTTGCCAGCTCTACGTTTTTTTTGTAAAGGAGTAATGTTGTCAGCTCTACGTTTTTTTTTTTTTTTTTGTAAAGTAGTAATGTTGCCAGCTCTACGATTTTTTTTTTGGAAAGGAGTAATGTTGCCAGCTCTACGTTTTTTTTTTGTAAAGGAGAAATGTTGCCAGCTCTACGTTTTTTTTTGTAAAGGAGTAATGTTGCCAGCTCTACGTTTTTTTGTAAAGGAGTAATGTTGCCAGCTATACGTTTTTTTTTTGTAAAGGAGTAATGTTGCCAGCTCTACGTTTTTTTTGTAAAGGAGTAATGTTGCCAGCTCTACGTTTTTTTTTGTAAAGGAGTAATGTTGCCAGCTCTACGTTTTTTTTTGTAAAGGAGTAATGTTGCCAGCTCTACGTTTTTTTTTTGTAAAGGAGTAATGTTGCCAGCTCTACGTTTATTTTTGTAAAGGAGTAATGTTGTCAGCTCTACGTTTTTTTTTTTTTTGTAAAGTAGTAATGTTGCCAGCTCTACGTTTTTTTTTGTAAAGGAGTAATGTTGCCAGCTCTACGTTTTTTTTTTTGTAAAGGAGTAATGTTGCCAGCTCTACGTTTTTTTTTGTAAAGGAGTAATGTTGTCAGCTCTACGTTTTTTTTTTTTTGTAAAGTAGTAATGTTGCCAGCTCTACGTTTTTTTTTGTAAAGGAGTAATGTTGCCGGCTCTACGTTTTTTTTGTAAAGGAGTAATGTTGCCAGCTATACGTTTTTTTTTGTAAAGGAGTAATGTTGCCAGCTCTACGATTTTTTTTTTTTTTTGTAAAGGAGTAATGTTGCCAGCTCTACGTTTTTTTTTGTAAAGGAGTAATGTTGCCAGCTCTACGTTTTTTTTTGTAAAGGAGTAATGTTGCCAGCTCTACGTTTTTTTTTGTAAAGGAGTAATGTTGCCAGCTCTACGTTTTTTTTGTAAAGGAATGATGTTGCCAGCTCTACGTTTTTTTTGTAAAGGAGTAATGTTGCCAGCTCTACGTTTTTTTTTTTGTAAAGGAGTAATGTTGCCAGCTATACGATTTTTTTTTTGTAAAGGAGTAATGTTGCCAGCTCTACGTTTTTTTTTTTTTTGTAAAGGAGTAATGTTGCCAGCTCTACGTTTTTTTTTTTTTTGTAAAGGAGTAATGTTGCCAGCTCTACGTTTTTTTTTTTTTTTTGTAAAGGAGTAATGTTGCCAGCTCTACGTTTTTTTGTAAAGGAGTAATGTTGCCAGCTCTACGTTTTTTTTGTAAAGGAGTAATGTTGCCAGCTCTACGTTTTTTTTTTTTTTGTAAAGGAGTAATGTTGCCAGCTCTACGTTTTTTTTGTAAAGGAGTAATGTTGCCAGCCTTACGTTTTTTTTGTAAAAGAGTAATGTTGCCAGCTCTACGTTTTTTTTGTAAAGGAATGATGTTGCCAGCTCTACGTTTTTTTTTGTAAAGGAGTAATGTTGCCAGCTCTACGTTTTTTTTTGTAAAGTAGTAATGTTGCCAGCTCTACGTTTTTTTTTTGTAAAGGAGTAATGTTGCCAGCTCTACGTTTTTTTTTGTAAAGGAGTAATGTTGCCAGCTCTACGTTTTTTTTTGTAAAGGAGTAATGTTGCCAGCTCTACGTTTTTTTTTTTTTGTAAAGTAGTAATGTTGCCAGCTCTACGTTTTTTTTGTAAAGGAGTAATGTTGCGAGCTCTACGTTTTTTTTTTGTAAAGGAGTAATGTTGCCAGCTCTACGTTTTTTTTGTAAAGGAGTAATGTTGCCAGCTCTACGTTTTTTTTTGTAAAGGAGTAATGTTGCCAGTTATACGTTTTTTTTTGTAAAGGAGTAATGTTGCCAGCTATACGTTTTTTTTGTAAAGGAGTAATGTTGCCAGCTCTACGTTTTTTTTGTAAAGGAGTAATGTTGTCAGCTCTACGTTTTTTTTTTTTTTTGTAAAGTAGTAATGTTGCCAGCTCTACGTTTTTTTTTGTAAAGGAGTAATGTTGCCAGCTCTACGTTTTTTTGTAAAGGAGTAATGTTGCCAGCTATACGTTTTTTTTAGTAAAGGAGTAATGTTGCCAGCTCTACGTTTTGTTTTTTTGTAAAGGAGTAATGTTGCCAGCTCTACGTTTTTTTTTGTAAAGGAGTAATGTTGCCAGCCTTACGTTTTTTTTGTAAAAGAGTAATGTTGCCAGCTCTACGTTTTTTTTGTAAAGGAATGATGTTGCCAGCTCTACGTTTTTTTTGTAAAGGAGTAATGTTGCCAGCTCTACGTTTTTTTTTGTAAAGGAGTAATGTTGCCAGCTCTACGTTTTTTTTTGTAAAGGAGTAATGTTGCCAGCTCTACGTTTTTTTTTGTAAAGGAGTAATGTTGCCAGCTCTACGTTTTTTTTTGTAAAGGAGTAATGTTGCCAGCTCTACGTTTTTTTTTGTAAAGGAGTAATGTTGCCAGCTCTACGTTTTTTTTTGTAAAGGATTAATGTTGCCAGCTCTACGTTTTTTTTTTTTTTGTAAAGTAGTAATGTTGCCAGCTCTACGTTTTTTTTTGTAAAGGAGTAATGTTGCCAGCTATACGATTTTTTTTTGTAAAGGAGTAATGTTGCCAGCTCTACGTTTTTTTTTTTGTAAAGGAGTAATGTTGCCAGCTCTACGTTTTTTTTTGTAAAGGAGTAATGTTGCCAGCTCTACGTTTTTTTTGTAAAGGAGTAATGTTGTCAGCTCTACGTTTTTTTTTTTTTTGTAAAGTAGTAATGTTGCCAGCTCTACGTTTTTTTTTGTAAAGGAGTAATGTTGCCAGCTCTACGTTTTTTTTTTTTGTAAAGGATTAATGTTGCCAGCTATACGTTTTTTTTTGTAAAGGAGTAATGTTGCCAGCTCTACGTTTTGTTTTTTTGTAAAGGAGTAATGTTGCCAGCTCTACGTTTTTTTTGTAAAGGAGTAATGTTGCCAGCTCTACGTTTTGTTTTGTAAAGGAGTAATGTTGCCAGCTCTACGTTTTTTTTTTGTAAAGGAGTAATGTTGCCAGATCTACGTTTGTTTTTTTGTAAAGGAGTAATGTTGCCAGCTCTACGTTTTTTTTGTAAAGGAGTAATGTTGTCAGCTCTACGTTTTTTTTTTTTTGTAAAGTAGTAATGTTGCCAGCTCTACGATTTTTTTTTGTAAAGGAGTAATGTTGCCAGCTCTACGTTTTTTTTTTTTGTAAAGGAGTAATGTTGCCAGCTCTACGTTTTTTTTTTGTAAAGGAGTAATGTTGCCAGCTCTACGTTTTTTTGTCAAGGAGTAATTTTGCCAGCTCTACGTTTTTTTTGTAAAGGAGTAATGTTGTCAGCTCTACGTTTTTTTTTTTTTTTGTAAAGTAGTAATGTTGCCAGCTATACGTTTTTTTTTGTAAAGGAGTAATTTTGCCAGCTCTACGTTTTTTTTGTAAAGGAGTAATGTTGCCAGATCTACGTTTTTTTTTTTTTGTAAAGGAGTAATGTTGCCAGCTCTACGTTTTTTTTTGTAAAGGAGTAATGTTGCCAGCTCTACGTTTTTTTTGTAAAGGAGTAATGTTGCCAGCTCTACGTTTTTTTTTTTTTGTAAAGTAGTAATGTTGCCAGCTCTACGTTTTTTTTTGTAAAGGAGTAATGTTGCCAGCTCTACGTTTTTTTTTTTGTAAAGGATTAATGTTGCCAGCTATACGTTTTTTTTTGTAAAGGAGTAATGTTGCCAGCTCTACGTTTTGTTTTTTTGTAAAGGAGTAATGTTGCCAGCTCTACGTTTTTTTTTTTGTAAAGGAGTAATGTTGCCAGCTCTACGTTTTTTTTTGTGAAGGAGTAATGTTGCCAGCTCTACGTTTTTTTTGTAAAGGAGTAATGTTGCCAGCTCTACGTTTTGTTTTGTAAAGGAGTAATGTTGCCAGCTCTACGTTTTTTTTTTGTAAAGGAGTAATGTTGCCAGATCTACGTTTGTTTTTTTGTAAAGGAGTAATGTTGCCAGCTCTACGTTTTTTTTGTAAAGGAGTAATGTTGTCAGCTCTACGTTTTTTTTTTTTTGTAAAGTAGTAATGTTGCCAGCTCTACGATTTTTTTTTGTAAAGGAGTAATGTTGCCAGCTCTACGTTTTTTTTTTTGTAAAGGAGTAATGTTGCCAGCTCTACGTTTTTTTTTTGTAAAGGAGTAATGTTGCCAGCTCTACGTTTTTTTGTCAAGGAGTAATTTTGCCAGCTCTACGTTTTTTTTGTAAAGGAGTAATGTTGTCAGCTCTACGTTTTTTTTTTTTTTTGTAAAGTAGTAATGTTGCCAGCTCTACGATTTTTTTTTTGGAAAGGAGTAATGTTGCCAGCTCTACGTTTTTTTTTGTAAAGGAGAAATGTTGCCAGCTCTACGTTTTTTTTTGTAAAGGAGTAATGTTGCCAGCTCTACGTTTTTTTGTAAAGGAGTAATGTTGCCAGCTATACGTTTTTTTTTTGTAAAGGAGTAATTTTGCCAGCTCTACGTTTTTTTTGTAAAGGAGTAATGTTGCCAGATCTACGTTTTTTTTTTTTTGTAAAGGAGTAATGTTGCCAGCTCTACGTTTTTTTTTGTAAAGGAGTAATGTTGCCAGCTCTACGTTTTTTTTTAAAGGAGTAATGTTGCCAGCTCTACGTTTTTTTTTTTTTGTAAAGTAGTAATGTTGCCAGTTATACGTTTTTTTTTGTAAAGGAGTAATGTTGCCAGCTATACGTTTTTTTTGTAAAGGAGTAATGTTGCCAGCTCTACGTTTTTTTTTTTGTAAAGGAGTAATGTTGCCAGCTATACGATTTATTTTTTGTAAAGGAGTAATGTTGCCAGCTCTACGTTTTTTTTTTTTTTGTAAAGGAGTAATGTTGCCAGCTCTACGTTTTTTTTTTGTAAAGGAGTAATGTTGCCAGCTCTACGTTTTTTTTGTAAAGGAGTAATGTTGTCAGCTCTACGTTTTTTTTTTTTGTAAAGTAGTTATGTTGCCAGCTCTACGTTTTTTTTTGTAAAGGAGTAATGTTGTCAGCTCTACGTTTTTTTTTTTTTGTAAAGTAGTAATGTTGCCAGCTCTACGATTTTTTTTGTAAAGGAGTAATGTTGTCAGCTCTACGTTTTTTTTTTTTTGTAAAGTAGTAATGTTGCCAGCTCTACGATTTTTTTTTGTAAAGGAGTAATGTTGCCAGCTCTACGTTTTTTTTTGTAAAGGAGTAATGTTGTCAGCTCTACGTTTTTTTTTTTTTGTAAAGTAGTAATGTTGCCAGCTCTACGTTTTTTTTGTAAAGGAGTAATGTTGTCAGCTCTACGTTTTTTTTTTTTTGTAAAGTAGTAATGTTGCCAGCTCTACGATTTTTTTTTGTAAAGGAGTAATGTTGCCAGCTCTACGTTTTTTTTTTTTGTAAAGGAGTAATGTTGCCAGCTCTACGTTTTTTTTTTGTAAAGGAGTAATGTTGCCAGCTCTACGTTTTTTTGTCAAGGAGTAATTTTGCCAGCTCTACGTTTTTTTTGTAAAGGAGTAATGTTGTCAGCTCTACGTTTTTTTTTTTTTTTGTAAAGTAGTAATGTTGCCAGCTCTACGATTTTTTTTTTGGAAAGGAGTAATGTTGCCAGCTCTACGTTTTTTTTTGTAAAGGAGAAATGTTGCCAGCTCTACGTTTTTTTTTGTAAAGGAGTAATGTTGCCAGCTCTACGTTTTTTTGTAAAGGAGTAATGTTGCCAGCTATACGTTTTTTTTTGTAAAGGAGTAATTTTGCCAGCTCTACGTTTTTTTTGTAAAGGAGTAATGTTGCCAGATCTACGTTTTTTTTTTTTTGTAAAGGAGTAATGTTGCCAGCTCTACGTTTTTTTTTGTAAAGGAGTAATGTTGCCAGCTCTACGTTTTTTTTGTAAAGGAGTAATGTTGCCAGCTCTACGTTTTTTTTTTTTTGTAAAGTAGTAATGTTGCCAGCTCTACGTTTTTTTTTGTAAAGGAGTAATGTTGCCAGCTCTACGTTTTTTTTTTTTGTAAAGGATTAATGTTGCCAGCTATACGTTTTTTTTTGTAAAGGAGTAATGTTGCCAGCTCTACGTTTTGTTTTTTTGTAAAGGAGTAATGTTGCCAGCTCTACGTTTTTTTTTTTGTAAAGGAGTAATGTTGCCAGCTCTACGTTTTTTTTTGTGAAGGAGTAATGTTGCCAGCTCTACGTTTTTTTTGTAAAGGAGTAATGTTGCCAGCTCTACGTTTTGTTTTGTAAAGGAGTAATGTTGCCAGCTCTACGTTTTTTTTTTGTAAAGGAGTAATGTTGCCAGATCTACGTTTGTTTTTTTGTAAAGGAGTAATGTTGCCAGCTCTACGTTTTTTTTGTAAAGGAGTAATGTTGTCAGCTCTACGTTTTTTTTTTTTTGTAAAGTAGTAATGTTGCCAGCTCTACGATTTTTTTTTGTAAAGGAGTAATGTTGCCAGCTCTACGTTTTTTTTTTTGTAAAGGAGTAATGTTGCCAGCTCTACGTTTTTTTTTTGTAAAGGAGTAATGTTGCCAGCTCTACGTTTTTTTGTCAAGGAGTAATTTTGCCAGCTCTACGTTTTTTTTGTAAAGGAGTAATGTTGTCAGCTCTACGTTTTTTTTTTTTTTTGTAAAGTAGTAATGTTGCCAGCTCTACGATTTTTTTTTTGGAAAGGAGTAATGTTGCCAGCTCTACGTTTTTTTTTGTAAAGGAGAAATGTTGCCAGCTCTACGTTTTTTTTTGTAAAGGAGTAATGTTGCCAGCTCTACGTTTTTTTGTAAAGGAGTAATGTTGCCAGCTATACGTTTTTTTTTTGTAAAGGAGTAATTTTGCCAGCTCTACGTTTTTTTTGTAAAGGAGTAATGTTGCCAGATCTACGTTTTTTTTTTTTTGTAAAGGAGTAATGTTGCCAGCTCTACGTTTTTTTTTGTAAAGGAGTAATGTTGCCAGCTCTACGTTTTTTTTGTAAAGGAGTAATGTTGCCAGCTCTACGTTTTTTTTTTTTTGTAAAGTAGTAATGTTGCCAGTTATACGTTTTTTTTTGTAAAGGAGTAATGTTGCCAGCTATACGTTTTTTTTGTAAAGGAGTAATGTTGCCAGCTCTACGTTTTTTTTTTTGTAAAGGAGTAATGTTGCCAGCTATACGATTTATTTTTTGTAAAGGAGTAATGTTGCCAGCTCTACGTTTTTTTTTTTTTTGTAAAGGAGTAATGTTGCCAGCTCTACGTTTTTTTTTTGTAAAGGAGTAATGTTGCCAGCTCTACGTTTTTTTTGTAAAGGAGTAATGTTGTCAGCTCTACGTTTTTTTTTTTTGTAAAGTAGTTATGTTGCCAGCTCTACGTTTTTTTTTGTAAAGGAGTAATGTTGCCAGCTCTACGTTTTTTTGTAAAGGAGTAATGTTGCCAGTTATACGTTTTTTTTTGTAAAGGAGTAATGTTGCCAGCTCTACGTTTTGTTTTTTTGTAAAGGAGTAATGTTGCCAGCTCTACGTTTTTTTTTTGTAAAGGAGTAATGTTGCCAGCTCTACGTTTTTTTTTGTAAAGGAGTAATGTTGCCAGCCTTACGTTTTTTTTGTAAAAGAGTAATGTTGCCAGCTCTACGTTTTTTTTGTAAAGGAATGATGTTGCCAGCTCTACGTTTTTTTTGTAAAGGAGTAATGTTGCCAGCTCTACGTTTTTTTTTGTAAAGGAGTAATGTTGCCAGCTCTACGTTTTTTTTTGTAAAGGAGTAATGTTGCCAGCTCTACGTTTTTTTTGTAAAGGAGTAATGTTGCCAGCTCTACGTTTTTTTTTTTGTAAAGGAGTAATGTTGCCAGCTCTACGTTTTTTTTTGTAAAGGAGTAATGTTGCCAGCTCTACGTTTTTTTTTTAAAGGAATAATGTTGCCAGCTCTACGTTTTTTTTTGTAAAGGAGTAATGTTGCCAGCTCTACGTTTTTTTTTGTAAAGGAGTAATGTTGCCAGCTCTACGTTGTTTTGTTTTTTTTGTAAAGTAGTAATGTTGCCAGCTCTACGTTTTTTTTTTGTAAAGGAGTAATTTTGCCAGCTCTACGTTTTTTTTGTAAAGGAGTAATGTTGCCAGCTCTACGTTTTGTTTTTTTGTAAAGGAGTAATGTTGCCAGCTCTACGTTTTTTTTTGTAAAGGAGTAATGTTGCCAGCTCTACGTTTTTTTTGTAAAGGAGTAATGTTGCCAGCTCTACGTTTTTTTTTGTAAAGGAGTAATGTTGCCAGCTATACGTTTTTTTTTGTAAAGGAGTAATGTTGCCAGCTCTACGTTTTTTTTTTGTAAAGGAGTAATGTTGCCAGCTCTACGTTTTTTTTTTGTAAAGGAGTAATGTTGCCAGCTCTACGTTTTTTTTTGTAAAGGAGTAATGTTGCCAGCTCTACGTTTTTTTTGTAAAGGAGTAATGTTGCCAGCTCTACGTTTTTTTTGTAAAGGAGTAATGTTGCCAGCTCTACGTTTTTTTTTGTAAAGGAGTAATGTTGCCAGCTATACGTTTTTTTTTGTAAAGGAGTAATGTTGCCAGCTCTACGTTTTTTTTTTGTAAAGGAGTAATGTTGCCAGCTCTACGTTTTTTTTTGTAAAGGAGTAATGTTGCCAGCTCTACGTTTTTTTTGTAAAGGAGTAATGTTGTCAGCTCTACGTTTTTTTTTTTTTTGTAAAGGAGTAATGTTGCCAGCTCTACGTTTTTTTGTCAAGGAGTAATGTTGCCAGCTATACGTTTTTTTTTTGTAAAGGAGTAATGTTGCCAGCTCTACGTTTTTTTTGTAAAGGAGTAATGTTGTCAGCTCTACGTTTTTTTTTTTTTTTTTGTAAAGTAGTAATGTTGCCAGCTCTACGATTTTTTTTTTGGAAAGGAGTAATGTTGCCAGCTCTACGTTTTTTTTTTGTAAAGGAGAAATGTTGCCAGCTCTACGTTTTTTTTTGTAAAGGAGTAATGTTGCCAGCTCTACGTTTTTTTGTAAAGGAGTAATGTTGCCAGCTATACGTTTTTTTTTGTAAAGGAGTAATGTTGCCAGCTCTACGTTTTTTTTGTAAAGGAGTAATGTTGCCAGCTCTACGTTTTTTTTTGTAAAGGAGTAATGTTGCCAGCTCTACGTTTTTTTTTGTAAAGGAGTAATGTTGCCAGCTCTACGTTTTTTTTTTGTAAAGGAGTAATGTTGCCAGCTCTACGTTTATTTTTGTAAAGGAGTAATGTTGTCAGCTCTACGTTTTTTTTTTTTTGTAAAGTAGTAATGTTGCCAGCTCTACGTTTTTTTTTGTAAAGGAGTAATGTTGCCAGCTCTACGTTTTTTTTTTGTAAAGGAGTAATGTTGCCAGCTCTACGTTTTTTTTTTGTAAAGGAGTAATGTTGTCAGCTCTACGTTTTTTTTTTTTGTAAAGTAGTAATGTTGCCAGCTCTACGTTTTTTTTTGTAAAGGAGTAATGTTGCCGGCTCTACGTTTTTTTTGTAAAGGAGTAATGTTGCCAGCTATACGTTTTTTTTTGTAAAGGAGTAATGTTGCCAGCTCTACGATTTTTTTTTTTTTTGTAAAGGAGTAATGTTGCCAGCTCTACGTTTTTTTTTTGTAAAGGAGTAATGTTGCCAGCTCTACGTTTTTTTTTGTAAAGGAGTAATGTTGCCAGCTCTACGTTTTTTTTTGTAAAGGAGTAATGTTGCCAGCTCTACGTTTTTTTTGTAAAGGAATGATGTTGCCAGCTCTACGTTTTTTTTGTAAAGGAGTAATGTTGCCAGCTCTACGTTTTTTTTTTGTAAAGGAGTAATGTTGCCAGCTATACGATTTTTTTTTTGTAAAGGAGTAATGTTGCCAGCTCTACGTTTTTTTTTTTTTTGTAAAGGAGTAATGTTGCCAGCTCTACGTTTTTTTTTTTTTTGTAAAGGAGTAATGTTGCCAGCTCTACGTTTTTTTTTTTTTTTTTTTGTAAAGAAGTAATGTTGCCAGCTCTACGTTTTTTTGTAAAGGAGTAATGTTGCCAGCTCTACGTTTTTTTTGTAAAGGAGTAATGTTGCCAGCTATACGTTTTTTTTGTAAAGGAGTAATGTTGCCAGCTATACGTTTTTTTTTTGTAAAGGAGTAATGTTGCCAGCTCTACGTTTTTTTTTTTTTTGTAAAGGAGTAATGTTGCCAGCTCTACGTTTTTTTTGTAAAGGAGTAATGTTGCCAGCCTTACGTTTTTTTTGTAAAAGAGTAATGTTGCCAGCTCTACGTTTTTTTTGTAAAGGAATGATGTTGCCAGCTCTACGTTTTTTTTTGTAAAGGAGTAATGTTGCCAGCTCTACGTTTTTTTTTTGTAAAGTAGTAATGTTGCCAGCTCTACGTTTTTTTTTTGTAAAGTAGTAATGTTGCCAGCTCTACGTTTTTTTTTGTAAAGGAGTAATGTTGCCAGCTCTACGTTTTTTTTTGTAAAGGAGTAATGTTGCCAGCTCTACGTTTTTTTTTTTTTGTAAAGTAGTAATGTTGCCAGCTCTACGTTTTTTTTGTAAAGGAGTAATGTTGCGAGCTCTACGTTTTTTTTTTGTAAAGGAGTAATGTTGCCAGCTCTACGTTTTTTTTGTAAAGGAGTAATGTTGCCAGCTCTACGTTTTTTTTTGTAAAGGAGTAATGTTGCCAGTTATACGTTTTTTTTTGTAAAGGAGTAATGTTGCCAGCTATACGTTTTTTTTGTAAAGGAGTAATGTTGCCAGCTCTACGTTTTTTTTGTAAAGGAGTAATGTTGTCAGCTCTACGTTTTTTTTTTTTTTTTGTAAAGTAGTAATGTTGCCAGCTCTACGTTTTCTTTTGTAAAGGAGTAATGTTGCCAGCTCTACGTTTTTTTGTAAAGGAGTAATGTTGCCAGCTATACGTTTTTTTTAGTAAAGGAGTAATGTTGCCAGCTCTACGTTTTGTTTTTTTGTAAAGGAGTAATGTTGCCAGCTCTACGTTTTTTTTTTGTAAAGGAGTAATGTTGCCAGCTATACGATTTTTTTTTGTAAAGGAGTAATGTTGCCAGCTCTACGTTTTTTTTTTTTTTGTAAAGGAGTAATGTTGCCAGCTCTACGTTTTTTTTTTTTTTGTAAAGGAGTAATGTTGCCAGCTCTACGTTTTTTTGTTTTTTTTTTTGTAAAGGAGTAATGTTGCCAGCTCTACGTTTTTTTTGTAAAGGAGTAATGTTGCCAGCCTTACGTTTTTTTTGTAAAAGAGTAATGTTGCCAGCTCTACGTTTTTTTTGTAAAGGAATGATGTTGCCAGCTCTACGTTTTTTTTTGTAAAGGAGTAATGTTGCCAGCTCTACGTTTTTTTTTTGTAAAGTAGTAATGTTGCCAGCTCTACGTTTTTTTTTTGTAAAGGAGTAATGTTGCCAGCTCTACGTTTTTTTTTGTAAAGGAGTAATGTTGCCAGCTCTACGTTTTTTTTTGTAAAGGAGTAATGTTGCCAGCTCTACGTTTTTTTTTTTTTGTAAAGTAGTAATGTTGCCAGCTCTACGTTTTTTTTGTAAAGGAGTAATGTTGCGAGCTCTACGTTTTTTTTTTGTAAAGGAGTAATGTTGCCAGCTCTACGTTTTTTTTGTAAAGGAGTAATGTTGCCAGCTCTACGTTTTTTTTTGTAAAGGAGTAATGTTGCCAGTTATACGTTTTTTTTTGTAAAGGAGTAATGTTGCCAGCTATACGTTTTTTTTGTAAAGGAGTAATGTTGCCAGCTCTACGTTTTTTTTGTAAAGGAGTAATGTTGCCAGCTCTACGTTTTTTTTTTTTTTGTAAAGGAGTAATGTTGCCAGCTCTACGTTTTTTTTGTAAAGGAGTAATGTTGCCAGCCTTACGTTTTTTTTGTAAAAGAGTAATGTTGCCAGCTCTACGTTTTTTTTGTAAAGGAATGATGTTGCCAGCTCTACGTTTTTTTTTGTAAAGGAGTAATGTTGCCAGCTCTACGTTTTTTTTTTGTAAAGTAGTAATGTTGCCAGCTCTACGTTTTTTTTTTGTAAAGGAGTAATGTTGCCAGCTCTACGTTTTTTTTTGTAAAGGAGTAATGTTGCCAGCTCTACGTTTTTTTTTGTAAAGGAGTAATGTTGCCAGCTCTACGTTTTTTTTTTTTGTAAAGTAGTAATGTTGCCAGCTCTACGTTTTTTTTGTAAAGGAGTAATGTTGCGAGCTCTACGTTTTTTTTTTGTAAAGGAGTAATGTTGCCAGCTCTACGTTTTTTTTGTAAAGGAGTAATGTTGCCAGCTCTACGTTTTTTTTTGTAAAGGAGTAATGTTGCCAGTTATACGTTTTTTTTTGTAAAGGAGTAATGTTGCCAGCTATACGTTTTTTTTGTAAAGGAGTAATGTTGCCAGCTCTACGTTTTTTTTGTAAAGGAGTAATGTTGTCAGCTCTACGTTTTTTTTTTTTTTTGTAAAGTAGTAATGTTGCCAGCTCTACGTTTTCTTTTGTAAAGGAGTAATGTTGCCAGCTCTACGTTTTTTTGTAAAGGAGTAATGTTGCCAGCTATACGTTTTTTTTAGTAAAGGAGTAATGTTGCCAGCTCTACGTTTTGTTTTTTTGTAAAGGAGTAATGTTGCCAGCTCTACGTTTTTTTTTTGTAAAGGAGTAATGTTGCCAGCTCTACGTTTTTTTTTGTAAAGGAGTAATGTTGCCAGCCTTACGTTTTTTTTGTAAAAGAGTAATGTTGCCAGCTCTACGTTTTTTTTGTAAAGGAATGATGTTGCCAGCTCTACGTTTTTTTTGTAAAGGAGTAATGTTGCCAGCTCTACGTTTTTTTTTTGTAAAGGAGTAATGTTGCCAGCTCTACGTTTTTTTTTGTAAAGGAGTAATGTTGCCAGCTCTACGTTTTTTTTTGTAAAGGAGTAATGTTGCCAGCTCTACGTTTTTTTTTTTGTAAAGGAGTAATGTTGCCAGCTCTACGTTTTTTTTTGTAAAGGAGTAATGTTGCCAGCTCTACGTTTTTTTTGTAAAGGAGTAATGTTGTCAGCTCTACGTTTTTTTTTTTTTTGTAAAGTAGTAATGTTGCCAGCTCTACGTTTTTTTTTGTAAAGGAGTAATGTTGCCAGCTCTACGTTTTTTTTTTTGTAAAGGATTAATGTTGCCAGCTATACGTTTTTTTTTGTAAAGGAGTAATGTTGCCAGCTCTACGTTTTGTTTTTTTGTAAAGGAGTAATGTTGCCAGCTCTACGTTTTTTTTTGTAAAGGAGTAATGTTGCCAGCTCTACGTTTTTTTTTGTAAAGGAGTAATGTTGCCAGCTCTACGTTTTTTTTGTAAAGGAGTAATGTTGCCAGCTCTACGTTTTGTTTTGTAAAGGAGTAATGTTGCCAGCTCTACGTTTTTTTTTTGTAAAGGAGTAATGTTGCCAGATCTACGTTTGTTTTTTTGTAAAGGAGTAATGTTGCCAGCTCTACGTTTTTTTTGTAAAGGAGTAATGTTGTCAGCTCTACGTTTTTTTTTTTTTGTAAAGTAGTAATGTTGCCAGCTCTACGATTTTTTTTTGTAAAGGAGTAATGTTGCCAGCTCTACGTTTTTTTTTTTGTAAAGGAGTAATGTCGCCAGCTCTACGTTTTTTTTTTGTAAAGGAGTAATGTTGCCAGCTCTACGTTTTTTTGTCAAGGAGTAATGTTGCCAGCTATACGTTTTTTTTTGTAAAGGAGTAATTTTGCCAGCTCTACGTTTTTTTTGTAAAGGAGTAATGTTGCCAGATCTACGTTTTTTTTTTTTTGTAAAGGAGTAATGTTGCCAGCTCTACGTTTTTTTTTGTAAAGGAGTAATGTTGCCAGCTCTACGTTTTTTTTGTAAAGGAGTAATGTTGCCAGCTCTACGTTTTTTTTTTTTGTAAAGTAGTAATGTTGCCAGTTATACGTTTTTTTTTGTAAAGGAGTAATGTTGCCAGCTATACGTTTTTTTTGTAAAGGAGTAATGTTGCCAGCTCTACGTTTTTTTTTTTGTAAAGGAGTAATGTTGCCAGCTATACGATTTATTTTTTGTAAAGGAGTAATGTTGCCAGCTCTACGTTTTTTTTTTTTTTGTAAAGGAGTAATGTTGCCAGCTCTACGTTTTTTTTTGTAAAGGAGTAATGTTGCCAGCTCTACGTTTTTTTTGTAAAGGAGTAATGTTGTCAGCTCTACGTTTTTTTTTTTTGTAAAGTAGTTATGTTGCCAGCTCTACGTTTTTTTTTGTAAAGGAGTAATGTTGCCAGCTCTACGTTTTTTTGTAAAGGAGTAATGTTGCCAGTTATACGTTTTTTTTTGTAAAGGAGTAATGTTGCCAGCTCTACGTTTTGTTTTTTTGTAAAGGAGTAATGTTGCCAGCTCTACGTTTTTTTTTTGTAAAGGAGTAATGTTGCCAGCTCTACGTTTTTTTTTGTAAAGGAGTAATGTTGCCAGCCTTACGTTTTTTTTGTAAAAGAGTAATGTTGCCAGCTCTACGTTTTTTTTGTAAAGGAATGATGTTGCCAGCTCTACGTTTTTTTTGTAAAGGAGTAATATTGCCAGCTCTACGTTTTTTTTTGTAAAGGAGTAATGTTGCCAGCTCTACGTTTTTTTTTGTAAAGGAGTAATGTTGCCAGCTCTACGTTTTTTTTGTAAAGGAGTAATGTTGCCAGCTCTACGTTTTTTTTTTTGTAAAGGAGTAATGTTGCCAGCTCTACGTTTTTTTTTGTAAAGGAGTAATGTTGCCAGCTCTACGTTTTTTTTTTAAAGGAATAATGTTGCCAGCTCTACGTTTTTTTTTGTAAAGGAGTAATGTTGCCAGCTCTACGTTTTTTTTTGTAAAGGAGTAATGTTGCCAGCTCTACGTTGTTTTTTTTTTTTTGTAAAGTAGTAATGTTGCCAGCTCTACGTTTTTTTTTTGTAAAGGAGTAATTTTGCCAGCTCTACGTTTTTTTTGTAAAGGAGTAATGTTGCCAGCTCTACGTTTTTTTTTTGTAAAGGAGTAATGTTGCCAGCTCTACGTTTTTTTTGTAAAGGAGTAATGTTGCCAGCTCTACGTTTTTTTTGTAAAGGAGTAATGTTGCCAGCTCTACTTTTTTTTTTGTAAAGGAGTAATGTTGCCAGCTCTACGTTTTTTTTGTAAAGGAGTAATGTTGCCAGCTCTACGTTTTTTTTTTTGTAAAGGAGTAATGTTGCCAGCTCTACGTTTTTTTTTTTGTAAAGGAGTAATGTTGCCAGCTCTACGTTTTTTTTGTAACGGAGTAATGTTGCCAGCTCTACGTTTTTTTTTTGTAAAGGAGTAATGTTGCCAGCTCTACGTTTTGTTTTTTTGTAAAGGAGTAAATTTGCCAGCTCTACGTTTTTTTTTTTTTTGTAAAGGAGTAATGTTGCCAGCTCTACGTTTTGTTTTTTTTTTGTAAAGGAGTAATGTTGCCAGCTCTACGTTTTTTTTGTAAAGGAGTAATGTTGCCAGCTCTACGTTTTTTTTTTTGTAAAGGAGTAATGTTGCCAGCTCTACGTTTTTTTTTGTAAAGGAGTAATGTTGCCAGCTCTACGTTTTTTTTTGTAAAGGAGTAATGTTGCCAGCTCTACGTTTTTTTTTGTAAAGGAGTAATGTTGCCAGCTCTACGTTTTTTTTTGTAACGGAGTAATGTTGCCAGCTCTACGTTTTTTTTTTGTAAAGGAGTAATGTTGCCAGCTCTACGTTTTGTTTTTTTGTAAAGGAGTAATGTTGCCAGCTCTACGTTTTTTTTTTTTTTTGTAAAGGAGTAATGTTGCCAGCTCTACGTTTTGTTTTGTTTTTGTAAAGGAGTAATGTTGCCAGCTATACGTTTTTTTTTTGTAAAGGAGTAATGTTGCCAGCTGTACGCTTTTTATTCCATGCAAAATAGGCATTTAAATTTCATATAAACTGGATTTGGCATTAAATAATCCACAGTGGTTGATATGCCATAAAACCCAAACAAACAAACAATAAAACTCCTCTTAATTCCGGCGACGATCCCGGAATTGAAAATTTGCTCTTCATCTGGTGCTTGAACTTCCAACATTAGGATTTATGTCCAGATGAGAATCGTACAGGTAATTCAAATTTTAAAATAAATGAAAAAAAATAGGTATTTTAAAAGTTTGAAATTTATATCTAGTTTAAAGTAACACAAATAATTGGTATTTAATTTTAATTGTTCATTTTAAGATGTCCCCAAATCTTTGAATTGAGGAAAACAATTTCTTCAAAATGCCAAGGAATTGGTTAAAGGAGGAGGTTTCCTGACATGATATTTTGAAGTTCTTCGAAATTTGTGATTTGAAGAACTCAATTTTCGACCTGAATTGGAATTTCCGCCCAAATCCGTCTTTTGGGCGAAAATGCACTTATAGCCCGAATCAAAGTGAATGAAAACACAACCAAGCCGGAGTTGAACACGGTACACCGAATTCGTTTACAGCTCCGATAATCGTTAATATTACTATCCACGATTTTAAAAATAAAAAAATGAAAGGTATTTGCTTACAAAGTTTTGCCTTGTGTGGCACAAGGTAAAAATAACAGAGCATAATGTTAGGACCAACATCATTAGCCACAACTGGCGAGATCGATATGCTAATCATCGCTCAAAACTGGTATACAACAGGAGAACCTGAAAAGAAACAGAAATACGAATTCTGTTTTGGATCAATGAAAAGCATAGAGACTCCATAATACAAATTGCTTTTTTTTGGTGGGGTCGGGGTCCTGTGATTTTCTTTTTGATTTTTTTTTTTTTTTTGTTATTTTGTTGTTTTGTTTTTTCCTTTTTTCGTTTGTTCTTCCCATAATCTTAATACTTGAATAAATTGAAAAATGCAAATTGTACTTTGTGTAAATAGGATTAACTATTATTGAGACTGGCTCATAACGATACGACTGGGTTGGACTTTTATTGATAGCACATCACATAATATCAAATAATATCAAGAACATTAAGTAGACCTCGGGAATCTAATTTATATTCTGTAATAGCACAGGAATTAAGCCAATGATCTATAGGCTGCCCAAGTAATACCTCCTAGAAATACTTCCCACATAATGGTAAGACATTAGCTAGATGAAAATACCATCGCCACTAATATCTTATCACTATGTGGGAGGTATTTCTGCCGCACACTGTATTATAAATATTTAATTCAAACTGAAATCGCCTTAAATATTTTGGCCTTACGACCACACCACGTTGAAACACCGATTCTCGTGCGATCACAGAAGTTAAGCAACGTTGAGTTGGGTCAAATCTAAATCAGTTATCACTTGCGAATACTAGGTGTTGTAAGCTTGGGTGTTCTGAGTTATTTAATAGATAACGGCTCAAAATTTGAAATCAAAGAGCCGAGTTTAAGTCGGATTCGTTCCAGTTGGATTCGTTATATTTGCTCAACGATTGGGAAAGACATGAATTCACCTCTTCACCCTCAAGCATGGATTAATTAGCAGGACTTGTAGTGATTTTCCGAGCGTAGCTTGGATGTGGCTCAAGCCGGAAAGTATGGGGCACCCAGTGAGGATCGAACTCACTACTCAATCGTAAATGTTCTAGCAAGACAAGCTTGCTAGCCATTACACCATGCCGAGGTGCCCTTACCAGGACTTGTATCAATAAATCATTAAACCCAAAACATTCTCGTAATCTAAAAATATTTTATGGCTTTAAATAAATATGTAAAAGGTTGATAAGACGTAAAATACTATCCATAAAATTCTTTAAATATTAATTAACCCTCTTGATATGGGCATTGTGCAGTACAACCCACCCACCAACACGGTCTGACACAATGTATTAATTTCTTATTCTGTTCCTACCTATATGTGTTAAATATTCAAATATCTATCTTGTGATGTTCATTATCTATCAATTGAAAATATAGATTAAATCGGTCAAAATTCTTAAAGCATGAATAGGAAAATCTTTATAAACTTGATTTGTTTCTTTATTTTATTAGGCTGGTGCAAAAATAATGTCGTTTTCTCACATATGTTACTATGTGAGAAAACGACATTATTTTTGCACCAACCTAATATTTCAGCTTCATCAGAGATCTTTTGGGGAATGAGGGAACGCGGAGATGATTCGATATTTTGAAATCCGTGCTGTTTGTTTCCATTGGTCGGTTTATTTCCATGACACGTTTTGTGACGTCAACACGTTTACACGTTCTAGTTGACGTTTGTTTCGTCGGGCCTTTGTTTGAACACGTGACATCTCCTCGACCAATGAAAACAAACAAGCATAGAATTCAGAACGTTGAAACATCGAATTTTCTTCGTTAAAAAAAAAAATAAAAAATTGAAGCTAAAATGAAATAAAGAAACATGCCATTTATAAAGAGTTTCCTACTCGTATTTTTCCCAAAAGAAAAAAAATATGTTGATGAATTTCAGTAATGCGTAAGACGAAATCCTGTGTTCCAAACCGGTAAATGGACAAAGAATTATGTTGGGAAATATCTCTCTTCTTTAAGGTAGTACACTTGGCTGCTGTTTGCATACTGTGTGTCACAATGAGTAAAGAGATGCTCGCCTTTCTTGTATATACAAGTCGATGTGTTTGTGTACGTGAACGCAAGCGAGTGATAAAGAGAGAATGATTATACACCAACCTTTGCTTCTTTAAACACCTGGGTAATGGCACCAGCCAATCATCAATGAACTTAACGTCATATTCTTTTAATGAATGAGGAATTCACTTAACAATGAAATCATCATCATTCTTTTTTCATTCTTCTTTTTTTTCAACGTTCTTTTTTTTTTCAACACTCATCTTTTAATTCTTATTCTTATTCTTTTCAAAATTCTTCTTCTTTTCATTCTTATTCTGCTTCATTTAATTCTTCTTTTCAGTATTCATCTTCGTTTCCTTCTTCTTCTTCTTTCCATTGCTTTTCTTCTTTTCAACATTCTTCTTCTTCTTTATTCTTCTTTTTTCACTCCTCTTTTTTTTTCATTTTTCCGCTGCTTTTCGTTCTTTTTCTTGTCTTTTTCATCTTCTTCTTCATTTTATTCTTTCTCTTCTTTCCATTCTTCCGCTTCTTCTCCTTTTTCTTCTTCTTCTCCTTTTTCTTCTTCTTCTTTTTGTGATTCTTCATTTTCATCTTTTCAACATTCTCCTTCTTTTCATTCCTCTTCTTCATTTCATTCTTCTTCCTTTCAACATTCATCTTCGTTTCATTCTTCTTCTTTTTTCCATTCTTCTTCTTTTCAACATTCTTCTTCTTTTCATTCTTCTTCTTTTCATTCTTTTATTTCTCTCTATTTCTTATCATTCTTCTTCTTCTTTTCATTTTCTTCTTCTTCTTCTTCTTCTTCTTCTTCTTCTTCTATTCATTCTCCTTCTTTTCATTCTTCTATTTCTCTCTTTTTCTTATCATTCTTCTTCTTTTCATTTTCTTCTTCTTCTTCATTTCATTCTCCTTCTTTTCATTCTTCTATTTCTCTCTTTTTCTTATCATTCTTCTTCCCCTTTTCATTATTTTCTCCTTCTTCTTCTTCTTCTTCTTCATTTCATTCTTCTTCTTTTCATTCTTCTTCTTCTCCTCCTTTTTCTTCTCCTTCTTGTCATTCTTCATCTTCTTTTCAACATTCTTCTTCTTTTCATTCTCCTTCTTTTCATTCTTCTATTTCTCTCTTTTTCTTATCATTCTTCTTCTTATTTTCATTTTTCTTTTTCTTCTTCTTCATTTCATTCTTCTTCTCCTCCTTTTCCTTCTCCTTCTTGTCATTCATCATCTTCTTTTCAATATTCTTCTTCTTTTCATTCTTCTTCTTTTCATTTTTTCCTTCATTCTTCTTCTTCATTTCATTCTTCTTCTTTTTAACATTCATCTTCCTTTCATTCTTCTTCTACTTTCCATTCTTCTTCTTCGTCTTTTCAACTTTCTTCTTCTCGTCATACTTATTCCTCTTTTCATTCTTCTTTTTTCACTCTTCTGCTTTTCATTCTTCCTCTTCTTTTCTTTTTTTTTTCTTCTTATTCACTTCATTCTTCTTCTTTTTTTTTTCATTCATCTTCTTACTCAGGGACGTCCAGTGTTTTTGGTGATGCCCCTAAGACCCATGTATGAGGGCCTACTCATGTCTCGCTTATCAAAACACGGATCCACATTCACACAAGCTTGTGGGACTCTAGGCGTTTGAACAAAGACGTTAACAATTGATTACATGCCCGGGGCTGTCGCAATCTCTGCTCCGATTTAAATATGACTCCCTATTCGCGTTGCCTCCCTCATCCATCAAACCTTTTCAAAAAGAAACACCCTCCATACCTGGCCTCGATGCTCACTTACTACTACAATTCTTGAACGGTTTATGGCTATATCACGTTGAAAACCGGTTCTCGTTCGATCACCAAAGTTAAGCAATGTTGAGAAGGGCGACCACTTGGGAATACCAGATGCTGTAAACTCAGATGAGCGATTGATGTAATGGATAATGGTTCGGTATTGGAAAATCGAGAGCTGAGTTCGAATTCCACGCAAGTACCCTTAGAGAAAAGTATGAATTCACCTCAGCTATGGTTTGATTAGTAGGAGTTATATCAGAAAAGTAATGTTATCTCGAAAAAAAGTCTTGCAATATAAAAAAAATATCTTCTGGCTTTAAATAATCCGCAAAAGGTTGATAAACCGTAAAAAAAAATCCATCAACCGATCACTCCAGCTCGTAAACAGACTCACAGTGCGTCATTTCCTATTTACTGTAGCCCAACTTAATTTGCCAAAACAAAATATACATATTAACATCTTACTTATTATGAAACGCAGATTGTGTGTGTGTCTGTACGTTTATATATTGGATCGGATTTCCTACAATTTTCAACTGATTTCAACAAAACTTCACAGGACTACGTAAACTTGTCTTGCGGTGGTTCTAACAGCGCCCAAAATTTGGAAAAACACAATTGTTTTTGCACAAAATCAATTTGAAAGCACGATTAAGAGGCATTAATGAAAGGGGGACAACTCACATCGAATTATACTTATTATAAAATCTACGTTTGTTGTGTGTGTATGTGTGTATGTGTGTGTGTGTGTGTGTGTGTTGGTTTATATATGGGATCGGATTTCCTACATTTTTTCACCGATTTCAACAAAACTTCACTTTTTTTTTGGCAGGTAGTGTTTCTTATTGTCTTGCACACTTTTTTTCTTTATTTTTACATTCAGAATGCTTTAAAAATTCCATTTACAAGACAATTGTTTATAATAAAATTCTATTCAATCGATAGACTCATAACGATTGAAAACAATGTTTTTGTTTGAGTTTGGGTTTAACCAATTCGTAAAAAAGCAAAAAAATAAAAAAACAAAACAAAACGAAACAAAACAAAACAAAACAAAACAAAAATAATTAAGACATGCATGTCCGTCAACCTTAAACAATAATCTTTGTCAATTTTATTTTTCAGTCTTTATGATGGTCGATACTTGATCTACCTCTTACTGTTACATCCCCGGGCCACGCCGGGCTCTACTGCTAGTCTCTAGTAAAGAAAAATCATAAGTCATGTGAGCCATGCCTGGAGTATCTTCAGGATATTAAGTTGTTATTGTTGGTGTTGTTATTATGGTATAGTGGTTGGTAGTGTTATATTATGGTGGTGTTATGCTATTCTATGTTAAGATGGTTTTATGCTTTTATGCTATGCTCTGTTAATGGTAATGTTAAGGTGATATTATTCTATGTCATAGTGGAATTAGCTTATACTGTGTTACGGTGGAGTTATATTCAGGTGATGCTATGTTATGTTTGGGTCAGTATTAGTAAGTTAAGGGATTTATGTATCTTTGTCTATCCAAAGTAGGGTTTACTCAACAAATACGCCGAAAACGTTTATTTTAATAATTACAGAAGAGGTACGACAACTAAAGTGCAAAGAAGCTTAATATAAAATATTGGGAAAACTTAACACAAACACAAAGTAACAGGAATTTAGCAACCAGGAAAGTACTAATCTATATTCCCCTGGAGTCAGTTTAAACTGACACTTACTTTGTTTTCCCCTGTGCCTAAACTATAATTATAAATTTTGGAAGGAGAAATTTTTTTCTGAAATATACTGGAAAATTTGTAAGTTTCCATCTGAAAAAAAATAAAAAAAAATACGAACTTTAAGAAAAACAGTTACACTATAAGGAAAAAAAAAGCACCATTTTAAACTGCCGTCAGGGGGCAATGGGTTAATACTAAGAAAAATCACCGTTACTGGAAAACAATGAATAACCCTAAACGCAATAAGATTTGAAATCCAAATCTGTGAATTTATTTTGCCCGTACTCTATCTCGACAAACAATCATAAAATTCACCGTTTTTCATCCAGAATGTCGAATGTGTTAAAATTATTCAACATTTTAACAAGAAAAACCTCAGATTGATATCAGCAATTGTTGTAGAACATTATTGATTTATTTATTGTTACATGTCTCTAATTTGTATTTAGATACATTGTATATATTTTCAATTTTTCTAGTTGAATTGTTCACCTATATTGCATCCGATCAATTATTGTACATAATTAGGTTAGAATAAAATTTGTATTTTATATCAATACTACCTTATAAAAATTTAAATGTATCACAGATTCAGAGTATATCACGGGACCCTTGCACCGGCCCTGCATATCCTTATAAAATGTACTTACTTCCTATACGCCCTTACAACAACCCGATTCAATATCCCTCTACCTTGAATGACTCTTGAGCCTTGTATTAGGTAACCAATAGTATGAAAATATTCAATTCGAAAGTCTCGAGAGATGACTGGAACCGTTGTTAGTTAAACAGAATGTAACATTAAATTCAATGTCTGTTGAGAAATAGCGTGAGTTTTGAACTCGAACGCCAACCACAGTTACAAAAATGGCAGATAATACATCAGGTACATATCTCCATCTCTCTGTGTCTGTCCGTCTCACTATCTGTCTACATATTTCCACACCGGTCTACGTTTATTAAGATAAGTCTGTCTATTATGACCTGTCTGTCTCACTCTCTTGATATTTACCAATTTGCAGCGTATACAATGCAGTCAAATATACGACAGGCTTAAATTTTGCAGGAAATGCTTTTGAGAAATAGAATTTAGGGAAATGTTCTTCGGCCTGTCTCCCTGAGAAAAATTTTTATTCCAAGTTTGAAACCAATTCTAACCGTGTTGAAAACACACACACACATATATATATATATATATATATATATATATATATATATATATATATATATATATATATATTTTTTTTTTTTTTTTTTTTTTTTTTAAATGGTATTGAAATGAACCGAAGAATTAGAAATTGCACACACAAAAAAAAATATGGGAAAATATGGAAACGGATTTTGACGCGAAAAGCTGTAAACTCAATTTTGAAGAACACCAATTGTCATCTTAACATTGTTTTTTTTACTCACTTTATTTTTTGTCGATTGTTGACTTCATTCTTCACGTTTTATTGTCTCGTCATATTTTTCTATTCATCTATCCGTGGGGACAAAAAAAAGAAGAATTGTGTGTGTGTGTGTGTGTGTGTGCGTGTTCGCTTAATAGCTTTTTTTTGGCTTTGTATGTTTATGACTGTGTGTCTCTGTATAACTACATGTGAATATGCATAAGTGTGTGTACAGTTGTAATGTGCGCAAGCTCGCTTCATTTTTGTTCCTTTTCTTCGCGATAATAGATTTTTGTTGGGAGGGTATCTTTCTTGTGGTATTTTGGCGATATATCGTGAACCCCCCCCCCGCGCCAACCTCCCCGTCCTCCTTTTCGTTCTGTCACTTTTTCATACTTTCATTCCGACTTTTCATTATTTTTTTTTTCTGCCACGTTTTTTTTTTTTTTTTTTCCATTATCGATTCGCATCGTCCATATTAGTGTCTTCCAGTCCATTCGTTTTTTATGCTCTTCATTTTTATAAGTCTTAGCAAGGACGTTCGCTTGCCTGTTACAATTCTAGTATACGTTTGCATATACATTTTTGTATATGGAGGTTTTTTTTTGTTTTTTTTTCTTTTGCTTGTATCGTGGACAAAGCAGGGAAGCAATCAATTGTTTTGTAGTTCTTCATTTTAAAAGTGGCAGTTTTATTATAATTGATGGGATTGTGTTTTCCTTCCCAACTCCCTCGAGCTAACTAGTGAGATCCTTCCGTAGTTACACGCCTAGTAAAGTGAAGACGGAACAGTCTTCGAGAGTTGGCTTTGTTGTCAAATCGATCTGTGTTCGTTGAAGTGTTGATTATCAAACGAATATTCTGATCGGATTTTCTTCGACTTCCCCGTCACCACATAATACGTCGTTCGATCTGCTAACCTCAACTAATCTCTGATTTTTCACAGAAGCATGATCGGAACTACTATGGTTTACTGGTCCGTTCGTAAAAATAAGGAAAAAATATGAGACACATACCGTATTTGCCTGCCTATTGGACGCACTCACGTATTTGCCGGTCTATTGGGCGCACTCGCGTATTTGCCGGCTTATTGGACAAACTCGCGTATTTGCCGGCCTATTGGACGCACTCGCGTATTTGCCGGCTTATTGTACACACTCGCGTATTTGCCGGCCTATTGGACGCACTCGCGTATTTGCCGGCCTATTGGACGCACTCACGTATTTGCCGGCTTATTGGACGCACTCGCGTATTTGCCGGTCTATTGGACGCACTCACGTATTTGCCTGCCTATTGGACGCACTTGAGTATTTGCCGGTCTATTGGACGCACTCACGTATTTGCCTGCCTATTGGACGCACTCGAGTATTTGCCGGCTTATTGGACGCACTCGCGTATTTGCCGGCCTATTGGACGCACTCGTGTATTTGCCGGCCTATTGGACGCACTCACGTATTTGACACACAATATTTTGGCATGGAATTTTTAGGAAAAAAATTATCACACCACAAAAAAAAACAAAATAAACCTCAAAATTATAACCTCACCTTTATGTGACATTCTCACTATAAAGAAATCCTTACAGTATTAACACAAATGATAATACTGGTATTTGTTTTAATAGAAGTGAGGTAAAGTTTAATTTCCAGAATTTCAATACATTTCATCATGCATTTATTGAAAATTATTTTAGTTGTATTTCAGGGTGCTACATCTGCACATACAGTTAATTCATAATAGCTACAAAGAAATCTACTGGTATTGATGAACACTTGTACATATGGTAATAGGCAAAAAAGCAGACATATGTTATTATTGGTAAATGAAGTCTCTTACCATACATACAAAAAAGCAAATTCCAATACCTGTATATCAACAAAACACACACACAAAGCAAGCAGCAATGAACCAGTCAAAGCAAATATTTCTGTAAAAATCTAAGTATGTCTACAAAACAAGCAGCAAAATATTGTGCAATTGCATAAATTTCTTCATTTCCTGGGTGAATTTTTCAGGGATATTTTTATTGTTATCATTTTTCTTCACTTCCCCGGAGTCCTAGTTTCAGAGCTAGGCTCTATCCGTGCACTGATTCCTGATGACCCCCACTTTTTACACGGCCTTCATGTCCCACTCATACATGATACTGAGACGCAGGGTAAATTTTTGGTGGATTTTTTTTTAAAATCCGCGTCCAATAAGCGAGCTAATACCATAATTTAAAAAGGTACAAAAAGAGGAAAACAACTTCAGTAAAACATAGAATAGAAATTATTTTTAATCGGTTGTGCACAGAAAAAAAAAATTTTTCTTGATCGAGTTCTGAGGAGCGATAATCAGTAAACACATACATTTTTCTCCTATTTGTTTTCCTTTTATATTCCTCGACTGAAATCGTATTCCTTATTTTTACTTATATCCGTCCCGATTTTTATAATAAAATTTTGCACCTCCAATAACGAAAAGAACACTGTAATGAAAATGCACTTAAAAGGAGGGTGGGTTGCAACCGATTGACCCGAAGTGAGTGTACCTTTTGAAATATTGACACCTTTTGAGTTAAAACTAGGTATCGGATATATGTCGGTACTGTCGAAAAAGACATATTAACTATTAGTAAATAAGAATGCAACGTGATCTGATCTTGCAAGGATCCCGGCTTGACGAGGGTGGTATCACTCCATGCAGTTAGGCGCCTGGGTTGAAATGCCACAATAATGATGGGTTGTTGATCCGAGGCGCGCACTAGATCGGCAACATGCCTTTGATGGCGGATTGTTTCACTAGAATGTGGTGGTACAGAGGATTTCAATGAGCACGCCTTACTTCATTACGCGGTCATACGCCCGCTGTGCAGGCTTGTTGAAGGCCACATGGTTTGCATGCTTCAAGAATTCTTCTTTGCTTTGAAAGTAGCAATGTGTGTTGAATTGCTTGATAAATAGAAATACCGAATTTCTATGTTTACTCAGCGTGAGACGAATGGTTTTATGGACGACGCAACAGAAGCAATTTCACGGCATTCTGTCACTTTTTCTTCAGTGTCTGATCGCATTTTAAAACTAGCCAGGACAGTGATTCTTAAACAATGGGTAATTACTCATATTGGCGTAAAAATGAGCTTTTGTTTTGGGTTAGGAAGGTATTTCGGTGATGCGCGTGTTAGTGTAATGGAATCGGCGAGCCGAGTTCGAATTCCTGCCTATTTTGTTCCGTTCACTTTCGTAAAAGTGCTGTTAGGATGAGAATTAAGTCATCTCTTCATTCCACACACAGATTTCGGTTAAATCACAATGTAGATTGGGATTTCTAGCCTTAGATGACAGCCAGTCTTGTAGACGGAGAACACTGCATGCAAAACTGTAAAATGTAACGGGAGAAAGCGCACCAATATATTTCCCAAGAAGTCAATGGCAACTTACAGATAATAAAAAAGGGGTCTATGGAGGACCATGCTCAACTATGTCCCAAAGAGACGTGGCGTTAAAAAAAAAGTCATATTTGCTATAGCCAGAAATTATCTGCACATAATGGACACCTGAGAAAAAAAAAACTTGTTTGTATACAAATGAATTTTATTATCTATATTCAAAATTTATTGTCAAAATTTTTGTGCTTTGAGAAAATTGCAATATAAAAAGTGTTTGTTTTCAATGCAAAAGGTCATATCTGCACAAAACTGGTAAAATGGGCCCCCAAACGCTCTTGTCCTTTTTCCCACTACACACTTGTATGAAGTAGAATTTTCAACACTATAAAATTATGATATAAAAAATATTTGTGTGCTTTCAATACAAAAGGTGATGTGTACCCCCAAAATAGTATAAAGGGCCCTAAACGTTCTCATCTCCTTTACACACTACACACTTATGATTTTCGACAATATGCATCATAAAAATACAAAGCTCGTCTCTATGTAGACCCAGATATACGGTTTAACCTGTTAAAAACAAAACCCACACATTAAAAGTTTAGTTACTGAAAAAATACGCACTTTTCACATTGTTTTGATTGCTAAATTATTATTAATTAGTGAATTTAATCATATCTATATATAGTATTGGGTGTAATCGTAATTATTTTAATAACAAGATTGTATACTATTAATCTTGAATAGATGTTAATGAGTTGGTAGATAATATTATATGTATATTTATATCTAATTTATTATTGCTTTTAGTACCGTTTTTGTTGTAGATTTTACATACTTTTCTTTGAGCCTTGTGCATGAAACAGTAAGGATATTAGGTTTTTAAAAGTAATTTCAATATATATTTCTTCTTCAAGTAAATATTAAGAGCTGCAGGTGCTTAATGCACTTAAATAGAATCCTATAATTACTCCGAATTTTATTCTATTAGAGAGGTGAGAATACTTTGAGGCCATTCTGGTTCGTAGACTTTTCTGTAAACTTTTAGCTGGAGGTCATCATTGGTTCTCTTTAGCATGATATCTAGGAAGGTTAATGCGTTATTAGTTTCGGTTTCAAAAGTAAAATCTATTTTCAGTTCAAGGTTATTAAGTTTATTTACAATGTTTGGTAAAATTGTCATGTGAAGATATTATATAGTATCATCACTGTATCTAAAATGAGAAGTATTATGTGGTAAAAATATTGTCGAAAGTAATATATATATATATATATATATATATATATATATATATATATATATATATATATATTATAGATTAATTGATTTAAAATATGGTTTCCGCTATGGTTAGAACTGTGTAGCGGAAAAACTATATTTTAAATCAATTAATTTATAATATTAATGCTCTGTAAATTTACATTGAGCACTATTTTGTAAAAATAAAAATATCTATAAGAACACCGGATTATATATCTTACTGTTCTTTCTTTTTAAATATATATATATATATATATATATATATATATATATATATATATATATATATATATATATATATATATATATATATATATATAACTTGTTTTTCTTGCGTACTAAATTTGAGCATAGAAGATTTTAGCCTCTTTTTGCGCTGGCAGACACATTAATTTGGAAATTCTTGCAAAAATCAAATAATTGGCGGATTTTAATGAAAATTGCAGGACTTATTCACAACTAAATTAAATTATTTTTTAAATTTGTTTTATTAGGAAATAGTTTTTTTTTCATATGTGTTTCACCCACTTAATTTTATGAAAACTTGAGAAATTCAACGTGATAAACATTAGTGACTATATTATTAAGAGTAGGAATTTTGAAAAATCGGACCTCATCTTACCGAAAACTTGTTCTGAATATTAAAAAAAAAACAAAAAAAAACATAACAAAACTAAGACGTTATTTAATAAGAGAAGTTTTAATTGCTTTTAAGAATATATATATATATATATATATATATATATATATATATATATATATATATATATATATATATATATATATATATATATATAATTTATTACAGACATTTTTATGTTTAACGTTCTTTTTATTTTTATTGTCGGACTTTGTCCATTTCTTAGTGTATATATATATATATATATATATATATATATATATATATATATATATATATATATATACATGTATATATATATATATATATATATATATATATATATATATATATATATATATATATATATATGAGGTATGATATATTTATGGTTAAAGTGTACGATATCAGGATAGAGCGTATGTAAATATAAAAGGGAGCACTGAAGTCAGCACCAAGGAACGATAGTCTGTTTTTTTGTTTAAACGCAATCTTCATCGACTGAAGATTGCGTTGAATGATAATGCTGTTGCTACTGATAATATATATATATATATATATATATATATATATATATATATATATATATATATATATATATATATATATATATATATATATATATATATATATAGCATGCTACAAATTGTGAGATAGCAATATATAAATATACGGTGGATTTCTAGCTCATAGAAATACCCAGACAAGATTTACTAAATTTATGTATCGTGTTTTTTGTGCTATACTTTATCTTTTTTAAAATACTACATCCGCACACGTCATGTTTTTTTAACTATTGCTATACATACATACATACATACATACATACATACATATTGTCACACCATTGTCAAACAAAACCTTTTTTTAATGTTATGAAAGATATAAGATTCAAATATTGGTTAAAAAAATAGTGAAGGGTATCTAAAATATAAATAAAAAGAAAACCTTTGACAAAGAAATTTCAAAAAACATTAATAAATCAAAAAACACGTGTTTATATCGTTATGCGTATAATAAAAAACATACAATTACACACAAGAACAAATTTACGCATGTATAAATATATTTCTTCCACGGGTATTATAAATACAGTGCTCAATGTCATGAGACTCGTATCTGAAATAGACGTCTCAATTTTTTTTAATTTTAGATAGTAAGCATTATGACTATCGGGCAACTCTTACTAGGCAAGTTATTTTTTTATTAAGATTTCCCCAAATGTGTAGACCGATAGACGTAATACACACAGTTTAAAATAAAAATATGGTGTCTATTTCAGATACAAGTTTTTCATAATCAGTTACTCCCACCAAACAGAAAAAAAATGTAAGAACGCCGGAAAAAATAAATAAAAATATTAATAAAATTTTCCTTTCCCGCCATATTTAAAATATATGTTTAAATATGGCGGGAAAGGAAAGGTTGCTGCCTAAATATACATTGATCTCACACACACACATATACATACATATATATATATATATATATATATATATATATATATATTCATACACGCTTCATTAAATTGCTTAGAAATCATCTATGTAAACAATGACAGACTAACATCACTGTCTTATCCGTATATTGCTTAATATGTTGTAACTGACATCTTTGATAATGGCTTATGTAAGCCGAAAGCTCAGATTGTATTAAAAAATACATAACGATAATGTTATTAAAATTATCAGACGTTACGAAAAAAATTTACATACGATAAATAGACAACACTTGTCTATTTTATTTAATCAAACGTGTATGAATGAAAAGATGCTGCCTGAATACACACAATATATATATATATATATATATATATATATATATATATATATATATATATATATATATATATATTGTTGTGGTAGGATCCACCTAATTTGCATAGTGGAGTACCGACCATATAAATATGGTTGGTACCGGGAAGAGAGAGTAGGAATCGAGAGATTCTCTCGGCGACTGTCGAACTCTCTGCATTAGCAGAGGGGAACCCGGACGAGGCTTTGCCGAAGGGCAAGGTTTCGTCCGGGGAGGTTGACAGGGCCTGAACCCGTCTAGGCCGGTTCAGAAAGGCCATATTTTTGGCCGAGCCTACGGGCTCGGGGATACCCACATTAAAACGGCCTTGTGCTACATTCGATCCTCGTGGGTGGATTGATAAATACAGGAATCGAGAGATTCAACCAGAGACTCTGCCCGACTGCGACTCAGTCAACACATTCTCCAGGAACGGTCTTACCAGGAATATACAAAAGACTATATGTAAATATTGTGTACACTTTCTTGTTTCAATACATTTTGTTCTAAGTACATTTTGTGTTGCATTATTATTCCATGCATTAGTCAAGTTTCAACATATATATATATATATATATATATATATATATATATATATATATATATATATATATATATAAGGTTTATCAAAAATACTTTTACATGCTTTGTAGGCGGATTTATCACACCAAAACAAGGACATAAGTTTATATAAGCATATGACGTGTGCTGATACCTGGATCGTCACCGACATCCTGTAGAATATATTCTTTGTGGTCAGGCGTACGTGCGAATCTTGGTCTTCCTTCATCTGTAGTTTGTGGTGCCACCGATCCTATTTCAAGAACGCGACGATAAACACCAGCAAAGATTGAATAACTCGGCTGCCTTCGGTCTGGAAACACAAAATCTGATTCAGCCGTGCAGCCTCACGTCCGTTACCATTCGCGCGGCCATATGTAAAAATGATATCTGCCTGCTTACAATACGAATATCCTGCCATTGTTAAACGAACACTTCACAGTTAACAAACTGCTATACATGTTAAACGTTGAAAATAGACTAGCCACAAATGTACCCGAGGGACAAATTTAACCTAATCTACACGGCAACATAGCGCCATCTACTGTAAACTTACTTTAAACTTAATAACTCAAAAACGAAGGTTTGGGGGGTATATGTTTTTACAGACTTGTTTTGGTGCGAGTAACCCGCCCCCAAATTTTGTAAAAGTATTTTGATACACCATATATATATATATATATATATATATATATATATATATATATATATATATATATATATATATGTCCATTTCATAATATATATATATATATATATATATATATATATATATATATATATATATATATATATATATATATATTATGAAATGGACAATATCCTGTGGGTGAGGGTTTTAATTAAATTAATTTTATGTTTTACAGGACAAAAAGAAGTTTATATTAGACAACATTTACCGGCCTGAATGTCCGAGAATTTTTTCGAACCTGTATTCTATACAGAATCGTCATTTAGCTTGACGTGCCTTTACCGATTTAGCCACAGAGGATCGTTCGGTTAGCAAGGTCAAATGTACTGTATTTAAACTTCAATCATCCATGAATCTCTCACGTACATTCATATCTGCTCATGGCGTATCAAATGTAAACAAACGACGTCACACATTATGAAATTGATAAATTTCGACAATTATTTAAGACATTTTTATGTTTAACATTCTTTTTATAGATACAAATATTTAAGTAAATGCTCTGTTTTTAATAAACAGTATTAAATAACATTTATTTTAAGACATTTCTATGAAAATTTCTCGGACATTCAGGCCGGTAAATGTTACTTAATACTTTTTATTATAAACAGAGCATTTACTTAAATACTTGTATCTATAAAAACAATGTTAAACATAAAAATCTCTTAATATATATATAATGTCTTAATATATATATATATATATATATATATATATATAATTATTATTATCATTATTATTATTATTATTATTATTATTATTATTATTATTATTATTATTATTAATTACAAGTTAGCATTATTTTGGTCCTAACTTAATTCTTAAATCGTCAGACAGATTTGATATAATTTAAAATCTGCTATCTCCTTGACAATTGTGCAAAAGAAAAATGCGTCTTCGCAATTACATGTAAACACAATGCTTTCAATGTTAACAATATGTCCGTCGCTCAGTTTGATCACGTCAAGCAGTTCCTGGTATTCAATTCAGATGAGGATGTCAACATAAAACGACCGTTTTTTTACCTGATGCCGAAAAGTGTTCGCTTTCATGACACAAGCAATAAAATCTTTACTTTCTAAAGAACAATAGACAGAAAGACGGATATATAAACGAACAGGAAGAAACACTTAAACGCAAATCTGTGATAGACCATAGACATAGTTTATCAGGTTGTATCAGGATACTTATAGGTGTGTATATAATGTGGATACAAGCAAATACAGAATTATATACGTGTGCCTCTCGTAAATAAAAGCGAAATGTTTTCGTCATCAACAACTTCTATTTGAGGTTTTTCTTTCAATATTTCTTTATGTCTATCATTCGGTAAATGAAAAAAATTGCGTTGAGATAGATAGATAAATAGATAGATAGATAGGAATAGATGGACTTAGAAACTGACAGAGTTAGATAGGAACAGACGGTGTTAGATAAGTACATAGATAGATAGATAGATAGATAGATAGATAGATAGATAGATATGAACAGACGAATTTAGATAGATAGCAACAGATGGAGTTAGAAACCGACGTAGATAGATAGATAGATAGATAGATAGATAGATAGATAGATAGATAGATATGAACAGACGAATTTAGATAGATAGCAACAGATGGAGTTAGAAACCGACGTAGATAGATAGATAGATAGATAGATAGATAGATAGATAGATAGATAGATAGATAGATATGAACAGACGAATTTAGATAGATAGCAACAGATGGAGTTAGAAACCGACGTAGATAGATAGATAGATAGGAATAGACGGACTTAGAAACTGACAGAGTTAGATAGGAACAGACGGTGTTAGATAAAAACATAGATAGATAGATAGATAGATAGATAGATAGATAGATAGATATGAACAGACGAATTTAGATAGATAGCAACATACGGAGTTAGAAACAGACGGAGTTAGAAGCAGACGTAGATAGATAGATAGAAAGAAACAAACAAAGAAACAGAACAAGGTAGAAAGATCTACCTGTGGATTAATTGATAGGTAGGTAACTGTCATGTCGACAGTCAGACAGATGCATTGATAACGAAATAATTGAGATGCAGGCTCTTAAAAACGCCGATTTCAACATTTTAATCCCAAACAGTGAGAGTTGGCTAATCATCACCAGTCAGATTAGTTGAGCAAAAAGTTTCACTTTTCCCGCGCATTTTACATGTAAACCAACAGACATAAAAGTCAACGGTAACAAAACAAAGTAATTGTTAACGCTTCGATAACTATATTGGATGCTATATTCCTGCTCATAGGTTCAGCCTTAATTTAAGGAAGCCTATTTAAAAACTGATCCTCTTCACCATATCCATATTCTTGCCATAACTCGATAACTGTCTAGTATGTCATCAGAAAGAGAGTTCACTTCCTTTAACATGGAACAAGTGTCACACCCACTGAAAATCGAACTCAGCTATACATATTTAGTATAATTAACTTAGTTTGCTCGCCGACTATTATCCTTAAATAATGTCAACTGATAGGGAGCAGAATTTTTGCAACTATGTGGCGCCGTCCCGTGTCGTAAACTAATATAATATTAATATGATTTGTTCTTTACAGGGGGCCTCGTGCTTGTGACGTTGTGTTCTGTTAAACTGAGGTAGATGTCTAGACTGTCATAAGTGTTGCAATTTAGCAAAGTTTTAACGTTATAAAACCGAGAAAAATTGAAATAAGGATGACTGTGTTGGCATTTGAATAGAGGACAGTCTCCTTAGCGCTCAGCTACAAATGCAATTTTGTTGTCCTCGAAGATCAGCTCATTGAATATCCATTCTGTGCGTCTAACATTTTTTGTGAGTTAAACAGGTTCAACTCGAGTATCAAATACATTAATTTTCTATCAGATCTCTTAGCAGATTTGAAGGCATAATAACCTCTGTAGTTGGGACAGTAAAAGTTCTTCTAAGAATATCAGATCCATGCAATCTCGATTCTCGCCATTTTATCCTGTTCCAAGTATGTCATACATTATAGGCACGACCATATTTTTCATTTTTCACAGTTCCTGGTATTTTTTTTTTTTTTTTTTACTTTTTATAATGGTCAATTTTTCTAGAAGGCAAAGGTTACATCTTTCACTTTTCCCATTGTAAGATTTCGTTCTAATCATTAATTCCCATGTAATGTTTGGTACAATTTCATCATCTTTTATTTGTCAGTAATATTTAGAGCAGTCTTTTTTTGCTACTTAAACTTAGTTTATGATTATAAAATCTATTTTTTTTAAATTGTGTTTCAGCTGAACCAATATAACAATTATTTTCTTTATCTGATTTGTATGTTAGCTCTATAAACAATACCAGTAATTGTTACCAAACTGTTCTAGTAAACTAATATAATATTAATATGATTTCTTCTTCACAGGGTACCTCGTATTTGTGACGTTGTGCTCTGTTAAACTGAGGTAGCTGTCTAGACTGTCATAAGTGTTGCAATTTAGCAAAGGAAATAAGGATGACTGTGTTGTCATCCGAACAGAGGACACAGTTTCTTTCTAAACTGAATTGAAAATTTTTATTTTCACATTAAAATAACCCATTTACGGTTTTAGGACATTTCTTTATCAGCGCACGTTTTCCAGTTGTTCTTTTTTTTAACGCAAAACATTCAAACTGGACGCGTTAAATCGTGTTTTATTTTGAAATGCTTTTCATTTTCATTTATCTCAAATTTTCCTTCATTTTGTTTTGAAATCTACAACTAGCGTTGTTTTAACGTCCTTTTTATAGTGGGATCTTGGGGAAGCTTTTCCTCTGAATCATTCTTTAGTCAGAAGATTTTTCCTGTTTAAGAAAGATGTTAAGATTTCGGTCTCCGTGGTAAATTATTCGAGTTTACTAAGTAAAATATTTATTTGGTAAAAAATTTCGACTCATTATGTCGAGTTATTCAAATTGTTTTCAATATATTAGATAAAAAAATCCTCTATAATTTAAATTAATGTTTAAACATATGGTCTATCGATTTTTATTTGCGGATGAAAGGAATGGGATTGTTTGTATCAGGTGACTTTTGTTAAAAGTAGGTTTTAATGGTTTTGGAAAAATTCCGGAACTAAGTTTAATAAAATTTGAGAAAAGTTATTTGTTTTAACTTAAAGGATTGTTTTTTACGAAAATATAACATATTTGAAAAGGACATCAAATTGTTCATTTACGGCTTTTAAGTAAAGTGACTTATTTCCAAATTAGTCTAAAGGACATGACGACTGGAGGAAATAAAATTGTTCCTAAGATGGGAATAGTTATTGTTAAATTGATTTGTTAACTCAGAAAGCTAACATTACAAAATATTCGATATAGATAGCTTTATTCTTTCGTTCTTTTTAAATGATAGTATTAACTTTGTAATTTCTGATTAAATTTAATATTACAAGCCTATGTTAGAAATTGTTTAATAACTATTCCTTTGCAGTATAAAAAAGAAGCAATGTTATAAAATTAAAAAGACTGAAGAAGAAAAGAAAAAAAAGATAGCAAAGACATCTAATTTTTACATATAAATGAAAAATATATTACGAACTTTTAAATGTGTAAAAAAACAGTCTATATATATATATATATGAAGAAATATAGTCTTAAGATGTGCTATATTTATGGGATAAAGTGCTCAATATCAGAGATAGAGCGTGTGTAAATATAAAAGTGAACATAGAAGTCAACACTTAGAGGCGACAGTCTGTTTCATGCTATATGCAATCGTCAGGCCACATGTGTTGTTATTTTTCTCGGCTATTTATATATATACGGGTCAGTGGTGCATTGTGGGAAGTCTATTATGGCGGTTGTTTTACCGGAAGTCGTTTATTTATTTATTTGGGTTAAATTATTTTGCTTGTTTTTATTTTTTGTTTCTTATTTTATTTATTTATTTATTTTTTTAATCGATGTTTTTATTAACGTAGTAAAAATTTGTTTATCACTTATTTAATAGTTTTGTTTTGGTTTGAGAATTTAATTAAAGCTATTTATTCGATTTTGGGGTTGATTGTTGTAGTTTGATCTAACTAATATTTTGGCAGGAACAGTTTTTAATTTGTGTTTATTTGGGTTGATTATTTTTATTTGTTTTTTTCTAACGGTAACTTTATCGGGATTGGTTTGTTTATTTATTTACTTGGATGAATTTAGGTTAATTTATTTTACTTGTATATTTTCACTTTTTCGGTTTTTCGATTTTTAAGTAACGTAGTATTTATTTATTTATTATTATTATTTTTTTTTATCGTTATATAACAGTTACAGGTATTTTTTTCGTCCGATTTTTTTGGTTCGATTTTTTAGTCTAACTAATATTTTGGTCATAATGGTTTGCTAATTTGTTTATTATTTACTTTATTTATTTGGGCTTGTTTTTTTTTGTTATTATTATTATTCTTTTTCATCTATTCTAACAGGTGTGATTTGGTAATTTGTTTGGATTAATTAATTTAGCTTATTTTATTTGCTATTTTGTTTATTTGTTTATTTATTTGTTTTTATTTTGTTTTTTCGTTTTCAATTTTTTTAAGTACCGTAGTAAAAATTTGTTTTCATGTCTGCATTTTGAGATGAGCTCGGATCTTTTATTTAATAATTTATTTTGGTCTGGGAAAGTAATGATAGCTATTTTTTCCTCCAAGCAAAGTTTGCAAGTTTTTGATTGATTGTTGAAGGCTGATGATCTTTTCCTTATTTTCCAAGATATGTTTGGTGTGATGTGCGTTTTGTTTTTAATTCCCCAGATATACTTGGAAAGCATTATACTGTTCGCATATTTGCTATTTGTGAAAGATGTTTTGTGTGTATAATTTCTTTGTTTCCAGGGTCCTTCAGTTACTCCTATGTATACTTTTTCTTCATTATCTGGTGATTTTATCGTGGCTTGGTATATTACGTTGTTTTGTAAACAATTTCCGTTTAAGGGACATTCGTTCTTTATTCTGCAGTTGCACGTGAGTTTAATTTGTTCGTGTGGTTTGTTGGTAATTTTCCTGAAGGACCCTGGAAACAAAGAAATTATACACACAAAACATATTTCACAAATAGCAAATATTTTTAAAATATTTTAATGCTTGATAGTAATTTAAATGTTAAAAAAAAAAACCGAAGAAATTAATTTGATGCTTGCTATCAATTTAAATATTTAACTCTTTTACAAATAATTTAGGGATTTAATATAACTTAAATACTGTATTTATTAACACATTCATAGAGCACATATTAAAAGACTTTTTAAAAATATAACAGTTTGCTGACAGTAATCTTTTAATATTGTAAATGACTGTTAAGGTAACATCTTTATCAGTTTGAATCTAATAAATGAATGTAATTTGTAACTATTTTTAGATGGGTAATCTTCCTTACTTAAAGTTTAGGTTTCAAATTAAGATGGAGTAATATTGGAAGGTAATATTAAAGATTTTGTTTTTTTTTTCCTTATATATATCCTACATATACACTTATATATATATATATATATATATATATATATATATATATATATATATATATATATATAATGCGTATGTAGGACCCGTTCAAGAAATGCAATAGATTTAAGTACTATCACGAAAAACACCAATTTTGTACTGACTCCGACTCACACAGAAGTTGTCTCATTTTTGTGCAAAATGCAGGCTCCAACTTGAATTTCTACAGATATCAACCAATCAGCAACGTCATATGAAACGCGCTGTAGTCTTTGAATTTTCAAACAACAATATTTATCGTCTGCTAAGAAAATTTGAAGGCTCAATCCCGAAAATGATCATTATTTCCCCTCCTAAAATTAGATATTTAAAAACTGGTAATAATATTTATTATATAAAAAATTCATGAGCTTATTTTTTTGTCGTTTCTGAACAGATGTCGCTGTTATTAAAAAATACTCGTATTAGTTCAGAGAAATTAGTTTTTCAGATAACCTTTGGCCAGGGACAATTGTTCGTTATACAAGCTGAAAATCTCAAACCTTAATTAGTTACTCCCATTTTCGCATATTTATTACAGTGTACTATATTACAAAAAAGGCTTATCGATGTTGAGTAAGAAAGACAAAAATCATACGGACTGAGTTTGTTTACAAATGGAAACATAGTATTCCTTGCAATGGCTTACTTGGCTGCCAACTGCTAAGAAATTACACGCACACAAAAACATACGGACTGGGTTTGTTTACGAACGTAATTAGTTGTATTCCTTGCAGTAGCTTACTTGGCGGCCAACTGCAAGGAAATTGCACGCATACAAAAAACTACGTAAATACGTGACACACTCATTCTCGTGTGTAGACACATTTTGTTTTCTAACGCAAATATTCTGTTGCATTGCAACAAAAGAAAAAATATTTTTCTGTGAAGTTGTTTCGCAAAGAATCATTGTAATACATTTCTTTCAATTTTGAAAGAAAACAAATATTAATAATAAAAATAGTTAAATTGATAGAACCGTATTTGAAGATGATTTATTTATTTGCTTCATCCATGCATATTCCTCTATATTCACGCACATGCATACATAGCTTTTTTGTACATGTGGATGATGCTATTATATTTTTATTATCAACGATTATGGTACGGACGGAGATCAGTATGTCTCCATGTGTATTTAAATGAGACCTAATTGAGCTATAGTCAGAGAGATGTAATGTGAGTCTTCTTGTTAAACATGTAGTATATCCAATATAATTATTTATGAATTCGAATTGGTCAGGAACACAGTTCCTTAAGGGACATGGGAATTCGTAAATAATACTGGTTTTCTGTAATTTGGATTTTACAGATGAATTACTTTTGACAATTAGCGGTTTCAAATTTTTTATAATAAATAATTAATTTAATTTTCTTGTTTTTTGTCAACAGGAATTGCCTATTTCTTTATTATGTTTTTAAGTCAAGATTCGTCTTGCTTATAATTACTATGCATTTGATTTTTGTAGAAAATATTAATTGTTATTGTTTTATCGGTATGTTCGGTGTTGCTGTTGTTTACCTTAGAAAAAATCTAATATGGTAATCTATAAGAAGTTTTCGGAGCAAGGGTTTGTTTCACGTTATTAAATTCTTTAAAGAAATGAAGACGTGAGGATAAAGTCTCGTGCGCCCTCATAAGGACATTTTTAATGACACCAATTTTATATGTAAGAGGACATTGACTAGCGAAATTAAAATGGCAAGAGGTTTTACTTGTGGGGTTTTTGTATAACGAAGTAGTGAATGTATTATTACTAAACTCCTCAACATCCAAAAATGGGAGTTTGATTTTTTGGCTAAGTTCATATATTGATGACGGAATTTTTTTTCGAGTGTAGTTTTGAGACTATAAATTTTATTTTTGTTCTCAGCTAAAATAAAATATCATCTACATAGCGGACATATATTTTCGGTTTAGTAACTTCTAAAATATATTGTTTTCTACGTTGGGCCTGTAAAAGAGAAGCACGGACTGTGAGAATTCCATATATTTACTCCATTAGTTTGAGGGTAAATTTTGCCATTATGGTCGTAGAAGGGGACTTTAGTTGTGCAGGTATACAATAACATTTTGAGAATATTGAGTTTGATGGTGGAAGTGGAATTGAATTATTTTTATATCCAGATTTGAGGATTACATTAATAGTTTCATCTACAGGGACATTTGTAAATAAATTTTCTACATCAAGTGACGCTAGAAAGTCTTTTTGTTTTCTTTTGTTTTGTTTTTGTTTTTGTTTTTTTGGAGGGGGTAGTTTGGGGAATTTGGTGACATTCATGACGTCATTTTATGCTATAATTGGTGGACAGATATAGAATTTTCACAATTAATGCATAGGTGTTTGAATCTGTAAAATGAGCGCTCGTAATGGGGTCCATGTTTGTGTATTTTAACATTTTTATATAAAAAAATTTAACCACAGCACATTGTCAGCCGTTTTAACGAAACATGCATAAAAGAATTATTGCTGCTCAAATACGAAATTTTTAAATTACATGACCGACAACCAACAAGGAAAGCAACACAACATTCAGGAAAAACCTTGTTTTACGACAAATACCAAAAGTTAAAAATAAAATCCAACAACATAATCCGATACTAAAACACTTTGACCGAACGTGAATATAATGAAACACAATTCCATATCCAATGTAAGTATTAATACTGATAAACTTAAGCAAAGACAAAAATAATTACGAAAAAGCTTTGCAACTTATACCAAAGAAATATTCTAATTCCCAACAACAGTCATAAATATATAAACCTATCCTGTGATAAACTCACAGATGACCAGAGGAAATTCCTAAATCTAGGACCAAATGCCATCTCCAGCCTTTTCAAAGTATAGATGGTTTTGGTTTCCGTCCATATGCCAATAAGAATAGAACTGCATTTAGATAAAAAAAAAAAATACAACAAAAAGAAAATGAAGGAAAATCTGAGATGAATGAAAATGGAAAGCATTTCAAAATAAAACACGATTTAACCCGTTCAGTTTGAATGTTCTGCATTAAAAAAAGAACAAGGAAGACTGAAATCAAAATCCTAAACCAGTCATTATCCCAACTGGAAAATGACAAATTAATAAAACTCCATACAAACCTCAGAGATCTTATGAAGGTACGACGTCTAAAAGATTATGCTCCTCGAAATAGCTATCACAGTAACAAAACTCAAACCTGCTGCAAAAGAACTAAAAAAACAACCCTAATATTTTTATCAGAAGAGCTGATAAATCAAATAATTTTGGACAATATTCAATATTCAATATTCAATTACAAAAAATTACAGCACTTTATTGACGATCTGTCTAAATTTATAAAACTAAATAATAACACCACATGCGCTCTAAATAAATCTGTTAACAAACTCATAACGTCTAACAATGCTGATCTGGTATCCTAGAATATCAACAAAATTATTGGATATTACCAACCAGGATACCTTTAAGGAAATGTTAAACTATACAAACCCGGATATACATTACGACCTATCATTTCACAAATATCAACACCTATATACCAGCTGTTAAAAGTTCTCTGTAATATTATTACTCTATCTATCTACTAATTATAGCATCAAATAAACTCATGAAATTTTCAAAATCCTTAAAACTAAAAAAAACACAAAAACAAAAAAGCATTCTAGCGTCACTTGACGTAGAAAATTGATATTTATATCGTGATATATTTAAATATATATATCTAAACTATAAATTATACACAAGTAACATGACATATATACGTATACACGCATCTATGATTCACGTAATTTTAAACGCATACATATAAATATACACACCCATCTCATATAAAAGAAATGACAGAATATACATACATTCAAAATACATGAACATACACACAAGTAAATAGAAATGTACTCATGCATACTAGTAAATATACAATCATACATCTAAATCTGAACGTAATATAAATAAATGAATTTAGATATATATATTAAAAATGAGAATATATAGTTTAGATTGAAATCAATTTGGTTCGATATTTTTCAAAGAAGTATTTCTTTTTATGTCTACATGTGACCATTAATTATCTTCTTTTGTTTTATAAATTAGGGTTATTTATTTTTATTTTTTTATTTTTTCTTTACAATAGTCAATGTTTCTAGTTGGCAAAGGTTGCCTTTTCACATTGTAAGATTAGGCCTCGCCATTATTACACACGTCATTTTCGGTACAATTCCGCCATCTTTTATTTGGCAATTATAAAGGGTGTTTCAATAACTTGGACCGATTTTAAATGTGAATTAAGTTTTAAATCGGTCCAAGTTATTGGAACAGCCTTTTATTTAAAGAGAGCAGCATTATTTTTGTATTTATCGTTACTTAAACTTAGTTTATGATCATAAAATCTATTTTTTTAAAATTATATTTCAGGTAAACCAGTATAACAATTACTTTCTCTATATAATTTGTATGTGTTGTGGATTCCGGGATGAAATCCGGTCTCAAAATGAATGACAAACACAGGAATGAAATATAGCAAATAAATGTATTGACGTAATAATACAATTGGTAATACGGTTAGTAGATCCAGGAATGCGGTTAGTAGCAATAATAATATATATACAGTCTGGGAAATTCAGTATCGAAGTAGGACTTCCTTCTGAGTCTACGTGCTCGCAACTGTGACTCCTACAAAGCGGTTACCTCACACTCTTACTCTCTCACTGTCTCACTGTATCACCGTATCATTCTATCAGTGTATCTCCCTTGGGTATTCACCGGCAGCAGTACAAGTACACACTGGTCGAGTCCACTTGTATGAAAAAGGGGTGGACCCCATAATAGTATGTTAACTCTATAAACAATATCAATAATCAAATATTGGCCGTTTAAAGAAAAGTTCAAATTTTTTTTCCAATTACATTTTTATCTATTTTTCGTTATAGCTGCAATTTTTGCAAGTTATATAATTATTCAATATTATATTGTTACAACGGGATATAGATTTTCGATATTCCTTAAGCAACTGTAGCTGATCTTTATTTTTGTTAAAAACCTTCTTTAGTATTGATTTTTTTAATGTTTATTTATTAGCTTAGGAAAGATAAATAAAATCTGTTTCAGACCATGACGATTGCATTCAAGCATAATAGAAAGTCGCCTCATGGTGTTGACTTCAATGTCTATTTTTATGTTTACATACGCTCTATTCTTGATACTGAGCACATTAACCCTTAAATATGACATTCTTCAAAACTATATTCAAGACGGTATAAAATTACGTGAGCGTAGAACTCGGGTTACGACTAGAGCCATCCTTTCATAGGATTTAACGTTGGTAAGTGTTTTTTGCTCGGTCTAGGGAATCTGGGTTTCCAGTATTTTACTGAGTGGGTAAGTCGGCCTTTAGGCCTTTTTTTCTCTTTCTATTTTTAGTATTGTCGCTTTTATTCGAAATTGTATCCGGATAAAAGGTTTTTAGCAAGTTCGTTCGTTCCATCAGCAGTTTTGTTTTTCTTATATAAATATATAATTTATTTTATAATTATTTATTTTATTTACTCTCCCCACTCCCGTAACTAAAATAGACTGATCCACTATTATTATAGTAGTTATTAACCCGCCTCCCCACGGCAAAATGATGTGACACAAGGTCGAGTTTAATGTGTGGTTCCAGGGCCCAAAATTGTCCAGATCCCGCAACCGTCGGTTGTGCTGGCATCGATATTACTATTGCTCTCCCGTCACGAGTACAATCAGGTGGTTACTGCCGGTGCAGCTGGGACTGGGACTGGGTAACTCCAAGTATTTTTCCTCCAGTTTCGTTTCTGTCTGCTGCCACATAAGGAAAGATGGCTAAGAAAAATTCACATTCACATGGCATATTGAAGGTATGTGGGGACAGGGAAGGTAAACAGCGCATAACTTGTCTAACGAGCTTGTGATTGGTAGAACAGTTTGGAAGAGATCGCAAAAAGAGCAAATTTACTAAAATCTAGAAAGAACAGGAAATTGTGGAGGGCCATAATCGCCAATGTTCTAGAGGGACATGTTACATAGAAGAAAATTACAGTTAGTAAATAACACTAGTGGGAATTATTACTATTAACCACGAGGCAAATTAAACTATTCTTATAAACTCGATTTCCCGCCATCGCACACACACAAAAAATGATTAATAGCTAAAATACTTAAAGAAAATTAATGCTCTATTTTTTTTACACAAGTTCTAACAATCACTCAAAGTAGATGGTTCCTGAATGAGGAAAAGGAGTTAAGAAGTGCGTATTATAACCATATATAGGATACATATCGCCTGACCTAGACCTGAAGAGGTTAGGAATGTTGTGACCGAGGAAAGCATCCTCTCGGGAGTTTGTTCTTCAAAGCAGCGGCACTTGAGAATAAGCTATCCGATTGGAACTTTCTTCTTACTGATGTAATACGAAGGGAATGAGGAGTCGATACCGTGGACATGCCATGGCTGGTTTTAGGCGTGAAGGTCTGAACTGGCGCCAACACTTGCGATAGAGTAGCAATAGGCTTACGACGTTGGTGATAATAATTACAACTTAAAGTTTAAGGAAAAGTGCTGAGACGGTGAAAGAAAAAGGCATTTCCTCGAGGTTTATATTTAATATTTTAAAAGTTAACACCGTGAAAAAAAAAAGTGTGATTTGCTAAATAACTGAGCCTTGACTTCCAGTGTCTGCGAAACGCTCTTCGTCATTTGATCCTAAAAGCAACCAAGTTGACCCAGAGACCTGAGTTCAAACCGTAAGAGGATCAACGCACAGGTGCTGTCGGATTTCAAGGTTCTGACCTCGTTAGATGATGAGGAAAGTGATAATGTGTTATGGAGGGAAGTAAGGGGAGATGAAATAAGAGAAAAAAAATGTTTGTGGGGGAAAAGGGCGAATTTTTTAAATGCCATTTGAAAGAGAAAAAAAAATTATGTGAGCCAAGATAAACTAACTGAGAGAAGGAATAAAAGAAATATAAAGCAGTCAGAAAAGAAGAAAAAATAAAGAAGAGAAGACAAAAAAAAGAAAAGGAAGAAACAAAGGGAAGGAAGAGAAATGAAAAATAAAAGGAATGAAAGAAAATGAAGAAAAAAATGAAAGGAAGGGAGAGAAATGAAAAAGAAAGAAATGAAAGAAAATAATAAAAACAGGAAGGAAGGAAGGAAGGAAGGAAGGAAGAAATTAAAAATTAAGAAATGAAAGAAAAGGATGAAAATAGGAAGGAAGGAAGAAATGAAAGGAATGAAAACAGAAGAAAAGAATAAAAGGGATTAAGGAATGAAAGAAAAGGAAGGAAGAAATGAAAAAAAAAGAATAAAAACAGGAAAGAAGGAAAAACAAATGGAAGGAATGAAAAAGAAGGAACGAACGAACGAACGAACGAAAAATAAAAAAATGAAAGAAAAGGATGAAAATAGGAAGGAAGAAATAAATGGAAGGAATGAAAAAGAAGGAAGGAAGGAAGGGAGGAAAGAAGGGAAAGAAAGAACGAAGGAAGGAAGGAACGAACGAAATAAAGAAAGAAGGATCGAAGGAAGGAAGGAATGAAGAAGGAAGGAAGGAAAAATAAAAAAATGAAAGAAAAGGATGAAAACAGGAAGGAATAAATAAATGGAAGGAATGAAAAAGAAGGAACGAACGAACGAACGAACGAACGAAGAAGGAACGAACGAAAGAACGAACGAAAGAAGGTAGGAACGAACGACGTAAGGAAGGAAGGAAGAAGGAAGGAAGGAAGGAAAAATAAAAAAATGAAAGAAAAGGATGAAAACAGGAAGGAATAAATAAATGGGAGGAAGGAAAAAGAAGGAAGGAACGAAGGGAGGAAAGAACGAAGTAAGGAAAGAAGGATGGAAGGAAGGAAGGAAGAGGGAAGGAAAGAAGGAAGGAAGAAGGAAGGAAGGAAGGAAGGAAGAAGGGAAGAAGTAAAAATAAAAAAATGAAAGAAAAGGATGAAAACAGGAAGGAATAAATAAATGGAAGGAATGAAAAAGAAAGAAAAAAATAAAAGGAAAGCAGGATGGAAGGAAGGTAGTAAGGAATGAAAAATAAAGAGAAATGAAAAAGAAGGAAGAATGAGAAATGAAGCGCTAAGTGAAGAGAAAATTAATATGAGGTAAGAAAATTATGGAAATTATAAGAAGGGAAGACTAAAGTATCTAATGAAAAATGAAAGAAAAAAAATCTGATGAGAATTATGATGTAGTAACGGGAGACGTGAAAAGATTTTATTCGAAATGGGCACAAAAAAAGACAAACATTCACAGATAAAAAAAAAAAAAGATCGGAAGAGACTTTTAAAATCAGGAAGAATGGTAGAGACGAAAAATAAAAAATAAATGAAAGAAGGAAACTGACATGTACAACTACGTGGGTGTGACAGATAATGATGTACTGATTGTATTGAGGTCTCTGTGTGTATGAGAGATAGCGAATTTAACTTCCCGATGTGCGAGGCGCCTAAGGGTCACAGACGCGGAAAGAGGAATCTGCCGGCCTAATTCAAATTCCTACCTTTCCCAAAGCATAAATCCCTCTCTTCTCTCCCCAGATATGGGTTAAATATCAGGATAAACTTAGCCCTTTAAATATAGGAGATGAGTAACTCTAAATTAAAAATCATAAAGAAGTCAGCGGAAAGTTTTTCTCCCCTATCTTTCCCAAGAAGTTACAGCGATTCACAGATATTAAAGAAACAGATTTTGCAAAGAGCCACTATCGCATACGTCCTAGGACATAATCACAACGGTATTGTGTGTGTGTGTGTGTGTGTGTGTGTGTATGTGTGTGTATAAAGTCTCGCTCACACAGTACTCATATAGTCGCTTCTTCTTTTAAAAATCTTGGTTTTAATTAGCAATAGAGATTTCATGTTATCGTAAATGTTATTATTAGGATGGTGCAAAAATAACGACGTAATAATGTCGTTTTTTGACGTATTTTTTAACGTCAAAAAACGACATTATTACGTCATTATTTTTGCACCAACCTAATATTTAACACTACTACTAAGAAATGATGATTGGTGTGAATGCATCCATAAATCTACAAATCAAGAATGAAAGACTTGTTTACATTCCCAAACCGAAGCCATTGTTAGACTACCACGATCCATGGTGCAAGCATACTAGCCTACTGACCAGTGCCGATACATCACAACATTTAAAGTTAGCTTTCTGTAACTGTTGTAGTTGAGGGGTAATTTTCAAGATTTAAAGGTCGCCTTATACCGGAAATATACAGTATGACTATATATATATATATATATATATATATATATATATATATATATATATATATACGAGGTGCGGCTGGAAATTTCATAAGTTGACCTGCGTTAGCGTGCATATACAGATAAGCGAATGAATGCTTAATTTAATATAAAAAAGTGCTCAATGTGGTAAGACAGCTAAGAAGTATATCTTAATAAATATACATATACCCTACGTTCGTAGGGCAACTTAAAGTACCATGGTTTTACCAGCTTATCAAGCACGAATTGGTGAATGAAGGCCTATTCACTAGTTCGTGCCTGATGAGTTGGTAAAACCATGAAACTTTAAGCTGCCCTACGAAGTTGGTATATGTATATTTAATATATATATATATATGTGTGTGTGTGTGTGTGTGTGTGAAAAGTGTGTGTGTATATATATATATATATATATATATATATATATATATATATATATATATAATTATTTATATATTATATGCTCGGTACTTATTTGAAAGCGCTCAATATAAGAGATAGAGCTAACATATTTGTTTGGATTGATGCGATCGCAAAAGCATGAAACCCAGGGTCACAAACTCACATCAATCCAACCAAATATATATATATATATATATATATATATATATATATATATATATATATATAGATAGATAGATAGATAGATAGATAGATCGATAGATAGATAGATTGATTGTATGTAATCCTAAATGTTGTTATTTAACACTACTATGAGAAATAATTATTGGTCTGAATGCTTCTATAGTTCTACAAATCAAGAACGAAAGATTTGTTTATGTTCCTTGTTATTTGTGCGCGTTGCTCAGCGGAACATTTACAAATTGTCGTGCAATCGTCTTTTGAATACTGAATCTTAATGCGAAATCAAAAAATATAGTCAGTTTTATTACATTTATAGTACAGCATCGAGTTCGAATTCCATTCAAACCCATTACATTTACTTACCTGATAATAATCTTGGGAAAGGTATGAATCCTCTTCTTCTTTCTAAAGCTGTGCGTAAATAGCAGTGCAGACCGGATTCTATAGCCTTGGATGGCAACTGGTCTACCGCAGAAAGAAATGGCAACCTACTGCGGGAAAAAATCTGCCTCGTCAGACATGTATCGAAAGATACATGATCGCCTAAGCGTGTATCACGCATGGCACATAACTGACTGACAGCATCATAATGCGAATTGTTTCAGTTAAAAATATTTACATCGGTAGTTACCGTATTAAAGCAGTTGTCAGCGTACCACGATCCATGGTACAAGTATACTAGCGTACTTACCAGTGCCGATATATCATAAAATTCAAGGTTAGTTTTTGTAACTGTTGTATTAAACAACCCTTAATTATTTATCTTTTTTAATATTTTTTGGTGGGGGTGTGATTTAAAGGTCGCATTATACGCGAAAATATAAGGTATGTAAAAATATCAGGTTTTTCACAAAAGATTCAGTGGTCGTAATAAATATGAAGTCGGCTTATAACTAAATATACGCGCTAATTATTCAGTGATGTCTACCGTTTAATAGATGAACATTTAAAAAATGGCTAATTTAGTGAAGGGTTTCGGTTATCTATAATTTATCTCTTTCGTTTATAATAATGATTTCGATTACATTTATTATTGATTAATAAAAGCTTAACACTTGAAATCAAGTACAATTACAATTTATATATTGTAGGTAGGTCGCTATCTGTGTATGAAATCCGGGTGACTTCTCGATGTTATCAATCTGGGGTGGTGATCTCAGTATGCAGCACCTTTGGAAAATACCCGAAAACCATACCATGGGTTGATCCAAGCCGTGTGAATGAAATTGGGTAGACGGAAATATTTAGGAACCGTCGATGATTGTGTCAGCACGAAGTCACTAGTCATCATCACATTTTTTTTTTTTGTTCACTTCATGGACGCATAGCCCAGTGGTTGAATCCAGTGATTTGACCCAAAGATTTATGAGTTCAATACCTGGCTACATCTGAGGTGAACAAAAAAACACGGACAGTTAAGTTAAAGGGGGATAACTGATACTGAAACACCCAAAAGAGACATGGCACGTGGAACTAGAATAATTTACCCCGGTGGACGAAATAAAGGATTCAGCTCGAAATTCCAATCACCTGAAGAAAGCTGGAGCGTACAACGGCCGAAACGTCGTGAATATGGCCACAAAGATTAGGATAACAGTCCGAACGATGTAAATAGTGTAAATAATTACAATACCTCATCTTAGAAATACAGGGAGACTTTATTAATTTATTGACTATTTGAGTGGAGAAATTTATTTACTGTGTTTGTATATTTTCTTTGTCGTTATTGAATACGCTTAGACTCCTTAGAAATATGATAAGCTCTATCGCTGTGTGTGATAAAATGCGAATCTTTGTTGTATCAATTTAAAAGCATGTGCATTGATGCGTGCGACCCGCTCAGCTTATAATATCAACGATACATTTATGCGTAAGAAACAGATTATATATGTAGAGCACGTTGTCCTTTGGCTTGAAAGCCATTTAACTATGACATGTCTCTGGAGATGGTACCTTAAAATGTGTCTGTATAAAATATTTAATATCCATACAAAATGATACCAACAGTACGTATAAATATTCGATATTCCGGAGAGGCTTAGCCCAATTTAACCCTTACACATGACGTCATTTTGGACTAATTCGAATTTCAGCCTCTTAAAAAATGTCAGGATGTAACCAACAAAATCTTGTCTACAGGCCCGTCGGGGATAGAAGGCTACTCTACCAGAAAATTATTTACCCAACCCGTAGTCAAACTAATTTTAGTGTACAAATTTTACTTCCAGTCCCACTGACTTAAAAGCCACTCTAAACGCAGGTGACGGGCCTACTTGTTTATCACATTGACAACTACCAGTTTCTGACAATGACTAAGACGATCAAAATAATTGAACAAAACAGGAAACGTGAACTTCGGACAGTTTATCTCCTGTCTTTTCTACAAATATTTTCATGGCAACTGTTCTGACAAACTTTCTTTCCCTGCTGCTTCGAATGGGGAGGCACGGTGGAATAATGGATAGCGACTCGCATTGAATAAATCGGAGAGCTAAGTCGAATCCATTATATTCAGTTACGTGCTAATACCCTTGGGAAAGGTATGAATCCTCTTCTTCTCCCCCACCTCCGCAGCTATGAGTAAATAGCAGGACAGACCGACTTCTATAGCCTAGGGTGGCAATTGGTCTACCGCGGAAAGAAATGGCAACCTACTGTGGGAAAAACTGCCTCGTCAGTCATGTATCGAAAGAAACATACTCACCTAAGTGTGCATCACATAACTGACTGAGATACACTTACATACTAATAAACTTGGGAAAGTTATGAATCCTCTTCTTCTCCCCCAGCTATGGATAAATAGCAGGACAGAATGGGTTCTTTAGCGTTGTATGGCAACTGGTCTACCGTAGAAAGAAATGGCAACCGACTGCGGGGAAAAAAATCTGTTTTGTCATGCATGTATCGAAAAGTACATGTCCGCCTAAGCGTGTATCACGTATGTCACAAAACAGACTGAATAGATTGGCATCTAGATCCCAACCTATTACTGATGTTCTACTCCAAGTTTTTTTTTTTTTTTTTTTTTTTTTTTTTTATCGTACTTTCCATCTTTGGAACTCTCTTCCGTTACCTTGTTTCCCTGGTAACTAAAATCTTCGAAAAGATAAATGCACCGCCAATCGCCATCTTCTGTCTACTTGAACCCCGTTCATCTTTTGTCCTTTCCTCAATCCCCCCTATGTTCAGTCTTCTCCTTTTGCTTCACTTTCATTCCATGTACCCCCCGCCCCTGCGTTCTAGTGTCATTACCGCCTTGTTTGACTTGAAATTAAAAATGGTATCCCGATATACGTCTTTATTCGAAAATAGGAAAATTCAATAAAAAAAAATAATCAGACGTACTTTGTTATGAAACATTTTTTATTAAATTCTTGTTGCTTAAATATATCTCTATATACTTCTACACACATTTGTATTACATTTATTTCCTGGCTGGATTTCTGTAATAAGGAGTTATAATTATTTGCATTCGGATAGTATGCAAATTATTATTTACAAACTTTTTTTTTTTATCACAAGTTTTTGGCCGTTGTACCCCCAGGACTTCTTCAGGAGTGTGTTGATCCTTCGGAGAATTTCGAATATAATCTTTTACTTAGTCTACAAGAGTAGATTATTCACGTTTCGATATCCAAGTATCGGGAGGATGCAAATGCCTCAAAATGTAAATAAATATTTATTTTTCAACAATGCCTTCTCCATTAGATCACAGATTATACAGTGAAATTTTCAGATCAAAATTTCTCTAGGAAGTCACTGATACTCATGCGATCATACCTTCTGATCAACCCGCATCACTAAAGTATGTTAAAAATAGATATATATAGAACAAGACTTAGTAATCTTTAATCTACTAAACAAATAATACCATATAAAAAAACTATAAGAAATTATTATTTTAACTCATACTATCACTGTCAAATGAAATCAGATGAGATTGCAATATTTTGACAGTTACAGCTCTCCTTTTTTCTTTTAGATAAATCACATATATAAAAAGAATCATGCATGTAGATCGGATTTTGTCTGTTAATTCACCTCAAATAATGTAAAGTTACTTATCGCAAATATTAATTCACCCCAAGAAATTATAAATTTTCAAAGTTTGTTAATTTTTTTGTTTTTTAATTAAATTTTTGCACCCTTTCGAAATTATAAATTTTAAATCAAAGATTGTTTAGCTTGCCTCGCAACAACTCCAACCCTCAGGATGAAAAATTACCAAAAATCAGGGAATAATTCACATTTCGTAAATGCAAGTGATATTTCAGGTCTTAAAAAAAAAGAAATCTGTTTTTGGCTTGTCTATCGGGATGAGCGCGCCGGACACCCCACACTTAGTAATAATGGGCCCGAGTCGCCCACATTTGGGGGTGATCACACAGGTCAACCCAACCGAAGTGCAATGGAAGGGCCTCGATTTGGGAGAATTTATGTGAATTTTAGTAAATATAAATTCTTTTTTATATTGGGGTGAATTAAAACAGAAAAGATCCTGGAGATCACATACTTAAGTTGCACTAGAAAGAAACAGTTGAAATTTATAGGGTACATGAGGAAAGCGGGTTTGCAAAATTTGACACCCCTGTTGAAGGTAAGAGGGACAAAGAGGAAACCATCGAATGACCTAGCTGGTATATAAATGCTTGACAGAACAGGAATTAGGAGATATAGCAAAAAGACAAATCTTACTAAGGGCTACAATGGACGGGAAGTTGTGGATAGCCATGATAGTCGTAAAGGAACACAGTACATGGAAGAAGTCTGTCAGGCTAGATAGAGTCTTTTTATTCCTTAGCCCATCTATAAATGTATGTGTCTGCGAGTATGTGTGGGTGTCGTCTTGGATGTGTGAAGACTCCCCAGAAACAAATATTAGGTTGGTGCAAAAATCATGTCGTTTTTCTTTTGACGTTGAACGTCAAAAAACGACATTATTTTTGCAACAACCTAATAGATTCTAAATCGTCACAAGAGGACTAAGAAAGCAACTGAAGAAGTTGAAAAAAAAATGTTGGTATTGACAGAGGAGGTGTGGGAGAAGAGAAAACAATTCGGTATATACATAAAGAGGATAAAGTGAAATGAACTCTTTGGGTGGGTCGTGGTAGAGGAAGCGGCGCCAGTAGCACATATCTCCAGAACCTGGGTTGGGAATTTCGCGTATCGGGCAGAGGTAACTTAACGGTCAATGAAATTTCGACTCTCCTCGATTTGTGCCCAAAGAATTGAATGTGAACTGACCAATTACTCCCTCCCGTCTTCACAATCTCTTTCTTCCTTTACACTCGCATACCTCGTCACACTGATACGCTGGTGCGTGAAACCCTGAACTCTGCTTGCTTTTGTTATTTCCTTTGACCTTCCTCTCTATTACATACAAGAGCCTGGAGTGGACGTGAACGAAACACGTCATCTCGCAATATCCAACTCATCCTCTTCATCCATTCCATTTCTCTGTGTGTGTGTGTGTGTGTGTGTGTGTCTTTCTCTCTCTCTCTCTCTCTCTCTCTCTCTCTCTCTCTCTCTCTCTCCCCGTTTTTTTCCACAATTAGATATATGCAAATAAATCACTCTTTTTTTTTTTATTCATACCAACAAAACTCGTCCTTGTCAACTTTCTCTCTCTAGTACGCACTCTCAAATTTCTCCCTCTCCAGTACACTCTCTCTCACCCTCTCAACTACACTCTCTCTCACACTCTCAAGTACACTCTCTCTCCCTCTCTAGTACACACTCTCCCTCTCTCTCTCTCTCAAGTACACACACTCTTTCTCAAGTACACACATCCTTCTCTCAAGTACACGTTCTCTCTCTTTACACACTCTCTCTCTCGTTCTCTCTCTCGCTCTCACGTACTCACACACACACACTCTCTCTCTCTCTCTCTCTCTCTCTCTCTCTCAAGTATACACACTGTCTCTTTCTCAAGTAGACACACTCTCTCTCTCTCTCTCTCAAATACACTTTCTCACTCTCTTTCTCTATCAGGTACACTTTCTCACTCTCTTTCTCTTTCAAGTACACTTTCTCACTCTCACTCTCTCTCTCAATTACCCTTTCTCACTCTCTCTCTCTCAAGTATCTTTCTCTCTCTCTCAAGTACACTTTATTACTCCCTCTCTCTTTCTCTCACTCTCTCTCTCTCTCTCAAGTATACTTTCTCTCTCTCAAGTACACTTTATTACTCTCTTTCTCTCTCTCTCTCTAAAGTACACTTTATTACTCTTTCTCTCTCTTTACTCTATAGATTCTTGTCTTAAATAATGAAACTACTAAGATCTTTTCTTTTTTTTTCTTTTTTTTTTGTCCTTTCTCCCCCTCTATTTATAGTATTATTTCTCTTCCTCGGTTTGTTTTTCTCGCTATTTTCCCTGTTAATATCCAGCTTTCTTTTTAAGAGATACTGAAAAATTATCGCCCTGACTCCTTTCCCGAAATCATTATTCTAAATGTTTGCTTATAAAATGCTTATTTTTCTCATAAATACGCAATTCTAGTCCAAGTATTATCAGGGACGGTGCAACCAACCCCACACCGAATCGATGATACGCCCTCCCCTCATACTTTACTAAATCTCAGTTTTCATAAGGTAGTATTCATAAAATACAAATTTTATTGTAACCTAATTATGTACAATAATCGATCATATGCAATATAGGTGAACACTTCACCTAGAAAAATTGAAAGTAAATGCAATGTATGTCTATATTTACATTGTTCGGACTGTTGTCCTCATCTTTATTGTCACATTCACGACGTTTCGGCCGGTATACGCTCCGGCCTTCTTCAGTTGATATTTGTTGGAATTTACAAATGAACCTTTTATTTAGTCTACAGGTGTAGATTGTCCCCAAAGACACATGACTCAGTGGATAAAAGCGTTGGTTGATTGATCCAAAAACTGAATTGTGACTTCAATAACTGTCTTCAATAACTGATTAAAACTGAGATATCCAAAGACAGGCTATATGTATATGGAATTAGAACAATCTATCCCATAGACTAAATAAAGGGTTCGGTTAAAAATTCCCACAAATATCACCTGAAGAAAGTCGAAGCCTACAACGGCCGAAACGCCGTGAATGTGACAATCAAAATGAGGCCAACACTCAATGTACTGCTTTTGTTTCATGAATTATTCAAACTATGGTCTACAATTCTGTTGTTTTTTAATACAACATTTGTATTTCGAGAATCTGAAGCAAGCATATCGTCCCATAATAATAAAAAGTGGGACAGAGACTAAATCAGATGTTAAGTTTGGGTGGAGTAGGAGCTAAACATGGGGCTTAAAGTGTAGGCGGCTAAATCAGGCGTTAAAAGTGTTGGCGGCTAAATCAGGGAGTAAAATTGTTGGCGGCTAAATCAGGGGATGAAAGTGTTGGTGGCTAAATCAGGGGTGGGGGTGAAAGTGTTGGCGGCTAAATCAGAGGGTGAAATTGCTGGCGGCTAAAGCAGGGGGTGAAAGTTTTGGCGGCTAAATCATGGGTGGGGGTGAAAGTGTTGACTGCTAAGTCAGAGGCTGAAAGTGTAGGCGGCTAAATCAGGTGTTAAAAGTATTAGAGGCTAAATCAGCGGCTGAAACTGTTGTCGGCTAAATCAGGGGCTGAATGTGTTGGTGTCTAAATCAGGAGTGGGGGTGAAAGTGTTGGCGGCTAAATCAGAGGCTGAAAGTGTAGGTGGCTAAATCAGGCGTTAAAAGTGTTGGCGGCTAAATTAGGGGGTGAAATTGTTGGCGGCTAAAGCAGAGGCTGAAAGTGTTGGCGGCTAAATCAGGGGTGGGGGTGAAAGTGTTGACTGCTAAGTCAGAGGCTGAAAGTGTAGGCGGCTAAACCAGGGGTTAAAGGTATTAGAGGCTAAATCAGGGGCTGAAACTGTAGGTGCCTAAATCAGGGACTAAAAGTGTTGGCGGCTAAATCAGGGAGTGAAAGTGTTGGCGGCTAAATCAGGGAGTGAAAGTGTTGGCGGCTAAATCAGGGAGTGAAAGTGTTGGCGGCTAAATCAGATATTAAATGATAAAGATTCCTGATTCCCTTTATATTTTTATTTGATCCTGTCATAAAATGATATTTTAAGATCTGTCTTCCCACTGTAAAAGTTTTTTTTTTGTTGTTGTTCTTTTGACTTAAATACACATTTTTTGCTTCTTAGCGTTCCTTTTGTATTTAATTTTGTAGAATAAGACCTATGAGAAATTTTAGGAGCGAACGTTTAGTAGAAGTTGTTGGGACGCACATGTTTTTCGGGGAAATTTTCAGAATATAGAAGCGTTGTATAGTGTTGGTATTAAATGATAGAAATTAAAATGCATAAAACCTACAACGACAAAAAAAAATAAAAACTTGAGACACGTGTTGACATATATAAGAAGAATTTGTATTTTCCTTTTGTGATGTGAATTACAGAATATTGATATGGTGTGTGTAAAAATGTTCTCGGTGTCTATTTTGTTCAAAAGTCAGTGTTTATTTTGCTTGGTTCCGAGAATTTCGTTTTTGAGGATGGCGTTTAAAATCCTCTGTTTTCGAACTCACGGAGCGCTGGATAGACATATGTTTCTGTACTGCTACTTCTCTACTCATCACTGACTACTGCTACAGTTACCCTAGTCAACTCAACTGTTGTCTACTCTACTGACTTTCTTGTGGTGAAAAGGTCGTTTTAATAAAGATGAGGGTTAGGATGATGAAATATCCTTCTTTTCTATCATCTCTAATGACAAGGTTATTTTTAGAATGATGCAATATCATCTTTCTGGTTCATAACACTACCATTTCGTTTAAAGATATTAATCTCTTGAATATGTTTTCAAGCAGTTATACTCCCAATTTATGAATTTGTGAGAATCTGCCCGACGAAAATCTGATTACGAGTCTCGCAAGAGGCCAGATCTGAAGAAAAATGCTTTCGATTTTTATATGGTATTTATCAATCTACCCACGCGGATTGAATGTGGCACAAGGCCTTTTTAATGTGGGTATCTCTGAGCCCGTAGGCTCAGCCAAAAATAAATAACCATCCAAACCCCCCGAGAGGGGGCCAGTTCCGTCAACCTCCCCCAACGAAACCCTACCCTTCGGCGGAGCTTCGTCAGAGTTCCTCCCTGCAAGCAGAGAGTTCGACAGACACCCGACCCGGCAGCTCACAAAGCACAGATACTACACTTTGATCCTAGCCACCGGGCCGAGCGGGTAGGTATTTATTAATCCACCCACGAGGATTAAATGTGGCACAAGGCCGGTTTAATGTGGGTAGCCCGCGAGCCCGTAGGCTCGGCCAAAAATATGACCTTTGAACCCGCCTGGACGGGTTCAGGTCCTGTCTACCTCCCCGAACACAACCTTGCCCTTCGGCAAAGCTTCGTCCGAGTTCCTCTCTGCATTAGAGAGTTCGACAGACACCCGACCCGGCAGCTCACAAAGCGCAGATACTACACTTTGATCCTAGCCACCGGGCCGAGCGGGTAGGTATTTATTAATCCACCCACGAGGATTAAATGTGGCACAAGGCCGGTTTAATGTGGGTAGCCCGCGAGCCCGTAGGCTCGGCCAAAAATATGACCTTTGAACCCGCCTAGACGGGTTCAGGTCCTGTCTACCTCCCAGAACGCAACCTTGCCCTTCGGCAAAGCTTCGTCCGAGTTCCTCTCTGCATAAGGCAGCTCACAAAGCGCAGATACTACACTTTGATCCTAGCCACCGGGCCGAGCGGGTATGATTTTTATATCACTGTTGTAGTGGTTATTAACAATCTAGGTTAAATATTACGGAAAACTAGAAAAGACATAAAATTTCTAATTGTCAAAAGATTTTGAATGCCATTGCATTGCAGTCCAGTCAAATATCATGGTAGAATAGCTCAAAAACAGGCTTACGCCCACACAAAAATACTTCTTTTTTTTTTTTTGATAAACAAAATATTTGCCAAAAAAGAATATGTTTCATTTTTTTTTCATTTTTTTTTTAAGCCTGTGGAAAAGATGGTACTTACCAGAACGTTAGTCATAACAAAAATCATTCTAATTAGTAACGTTTAGATCAGATTTTATTTATACATGGTGCGTCGCTAATCATGTGATAATTGTTCTTGTCCTTCCCTTCGTTAGTTCGCCCGATCGTTACGTCCTGCCTATACGTCATAAATAATGGGCTATTTAACTTCTGTTTCAGTAAAATGGAAAAAAGTTTTTGTTTACAATTCTTTGCATTTGTACCTCATTACTTCTTAAAATAACGACCAACGTTTATATTCATGAGTGCAATATTTTGTTAAGCTCAAATATTTAACGACACAAAAGGTGAATTTCTACGGATATTCTACTGCCGTAGAACTCACCATGGGCTTATTCAATCGTTAACTTAAGAATTATGATCCACGAGAAAATTCAAATAGGGAATCCTGAACTTTTCACAGATTAAACTAGTAAATTATTATTAAGAGAGAATATTAAAAGTCTCTTAAATATATGGGATGCATTCTCGCAAAATTGTCAGTTTGATGATCATCAAAAACACCAACTAATATATTCTACATATATTTTCTTTATATGGTAACATCAAGAGAAATGTTCAATAAAAATATTAAACATGCATCAGTCACCATCGTAAAATATCGCAAATGCAGGAGAAGCAGGCTGTGTGAATAGATATCCATTAATTGGGTTAATAAATAAAGGATGACGTGGCTTCAGATCATTTTCAGCGTTATGCTCTAAACAATAGCATAGATGTTAAAAGCCTTCAACCACGAACTCATTTAATTTTCATTAATCTATCTCTTACTCGTCCAGCAGATCCTCAAAAATGAATTGAAAAAAAAAATGCCTAAAACATCATTATCAGTATGAGGTCTTTAAAAAAAAAACAGTCGGTTTCATGACGTGACCCCCGTACCACCAACATTTACCTTTACAAAAAAAGGGAGGTATTTCTGTTAATCCACCCAAAAATAAGGTAAAGTTACTTATCGCAAATATTAATTCACCCCAAGAAATTATAAATTTTATATATTAGGTTGGTGCAAAAATAATGACGTAATAATGTCGTTTTTTGGCGTTAAAAAATACGTCAAAAAACGACATTATTACGTCATTATTTTTGCACCAACCTAATAAAAGTTTGTATTTTTTTCTATTTAATTTTTTATTGAATTTTACTGAATTTTAAATCAAAATTTGTTTATCTGTCTATATCTCTGAGATGAGGTGTTGTGATTACTTGCATTATTTACATTACTCGGACTGTTATCCTCATCTTCATTGCCATATTTACAACGTTTCGGCCGTTGTACGCTCCGGCCTTATTCTGTTGATTGGAATTTCGAAATAAATTTGAAAATAACTGAGACACCCAGAAGAGGTGTGGCACGTGGAACTAGAACAATCTATCCCGGTGGACGAAATAAAGGGTTCGGTTCGAAATTCCAATCACCTGAAGAAGACTGGAGCGTACAACGGCCGAAACGTTGTGAATATGGTAATGAAGATGAGCATAAAAGTCCCAGTAATATAAATAATGCAAGTAAAATTTGTTTAGCTTGCCTCGCAACAACTCCAACCCTCAGAATGAAAAATTATCAAAAATAAGGGAATTATTCATGTTTGGTAAATGCGGAAGATATTCGAGGAATTTTTTACAATTTAAAAAAAAAAATTTTAAATCTATTTTTGACTTGTTTAAGCGTGAATGCAGACCTCACACTAAGAAATGGCGCACCCGGATGGCCCAAATTTGGGGCGATCGCAAAGGTCAACCCAACCGGAGTACAATGGAAGGGCTTTGATTTGGGAGAATTTGGTGTAGACATAAATTCTTTTTATATTGGGGTGAATTAACAGAAAAGATTCCCAAAAATAAAACAAAAAATAAACTTGTGCAATTTATTGCTGAAAATAACAGATTCTAGATTAATGATATTAGGTTGGTGCAAAAATAATGACGTAATAATGTCGTTTTTTGACGTTAAAAAATACGTCAAAAAACGACATTATTACGTCATTATTTTTGCACCAACCTAAGACATTGTACTACATAAGGGGTGGTTAACCCTTGGACCGCGAGCCAAACATGGCACGGCCATGACTTTTTTCATGAGATTCCCTTTTTAACTTTTTTTATTCTTTCTACACTTTCATATCTCATATGTTTTTATTTTCTGCCCTTTACTAATCGTGCAGAATGTCATGACCATCAGCTAAAAAACGATGTCATTCAAATGAAGAAGAAATTAGTGAATTTAAAGAATACTAGACTGAAACATTTGGCATGATTGAGAAAGACAATAAAGCCTTATGCCTTTTCTGTTTCGAAACAATCGTTTGTAGAACTTAAGCAATAAAAATGAAGAGGAACAAAGAGAATTAATTTCTCGTGAACTGAGCAAGACAAAAAAAAAAAAAACAGGCTGATATTTTTATGAACTTTATTTCAGGTAGGTCAGTTTCAATTTAGTTGCTGCTAGTTTTGATTTGAAGTTTCAAAAAAGTTCGGAAAAAAATTGTCCGTGAATTTGGCCGGTTTTGACACGCACTCACACCTAAAGGTTGCCCACTCCTGTCCTAGATTGAAGTCAAGTCTAATTTTCCGTTGTCAGTTCCAGGAAAACTTTGTGTGTGTTGGGAGGGAGGGGACTTCTAGCCCACCCTCGCAGCCTTCCTCGCTTCACCGGCGTCAATGTGAAGAAGCATAAAGGCTTCCTCAAAGACTCAACTCATAGATATTGACGCTGTAAATTCGAGAGAAGTGGGAAATTTTCAGCGGGATTGGAGAACGACACGATTTTTCTTTTTAAATACACAAGATTTTGTTCAGTACTCGGATAGCTTAATTTCTGCGAAAGATTTAATACTCAAGATGCCTAAATGGCTGCTTAAATTTATTATGCTTGAGTCTAATAAGTAGAAAGAAAGACATTTCAATGTAACTAAATTGGTAGAATTCTTGACATCATCAAAAAAAAGTATTTAGTTCTTCTTTGGGCTTCATTTTACGTTTTCCTTTCTTTTTCTTTTTCTTTTTCTTTTCCTTTCTTTTCTTTGTTATAGCTTAAGCTACACTGACGTCAATAGTGGAGTTTCGTCAGATTTAGTTTGAATATAGTTGCTTGTGAACGAATCTCTGACAAACATGGACAAACGTGCCCGTAAAAAAACGTAAAGTAAAAAGAACTGTTTTGCCCATGATGCCGTTTTTTTTTGTGTGTTTTTTTTAACTACTTTCAATCATCTGCAAAGTTTGTTTTAAAAAGTGATGATTAGAATTAGAATAAAAAGATAAACATATGATGAAAATAATTTTATACATTTTCTTTGTTCTTGAGAACTGACCACAAAAATAATAAACACTATTTATTTATTAGAATGTGTTTATTTAGACTATTTACACTATTATATTATTTAAGGTAATGGTTGGCAAAACATCGGCTAATTGTCAATTGATTCCAACAACGGTAGAGTAATGTATAGCATCTCGGAGAGCCGAGTTCGAATTCCAGTCAAATCCATTACGTTCACTTACGTACTAATACCCTTGGGAAAGGTATGAATCCTTTTCTTCTCCTATGGGTAAATAGCAAGACAGATAGGGTTCTATAGACTTGGATGGCAACTAGTCTACCGTAGAAATAAATGGCAACCTACCGTGAGAAAAAATCTGCCTGGTCAGTCATGTATCGAAAGAAACATCATCGCCTACGTGTGTATCACGCATGAGGCATAACTGAAGTGACTTATAAATTTATGAATAAAAGTTTCTCACACTAATTTCTTTATACATTATATAGCATTGCGTTAGTTTTCTAATAATTATATAGCATTGCGTTAGTTTTCTAATAATTAAATTTAAATAATAAATAATAGTAGAAGAATTATGACTCCTACCAGAAAATAAATTAAAATTTAAATATGTCATATGATTATGTTTTAACACACCCACCATGTTACTTTAGCTGAGAGATTATCGTATTAATTTTATAAGTAGAAATATATTAATGTCTAAAAAATACTAATTGTTGTCTTATTGCAAATTAGTAATTTAATAGTAGATTTCAGGACTTTAAGAATAAGTTCTGTTCTTGTGAAATGCTCAAGAAATATACCCAGACTTAATGCGTAAAGACGAAAGAGTGACGTACGTAGTAAAAAAATGTCTAGATGATCGGTCATTCATTATTTTTTCCATCCCGACTCTCTCTACAGCTCAAGCTGCAAGTAGTAGCCGTCATCGTTTAAGTAGTTCCACAAAAACAGAGACACCTTCATCATTCTCCTTTGAATGGATTGAGAGAGATTGTATAAAATTACTTTATTTAGCAATATTCATCTGTGGTTTGATACTGGAAAGAAAGGTTGATAAAAAGATAGAAGGAAAGATAATACAATTGTATTAGATTTTGGAATTTTGTAAATATAAAATTATTCTTGTAAATAAACGAAGTGCTTAATATTTTTGTTGTAAATTCTCAAGAACAAAAACAAATGTATAAGTTCACTTTCATCCATCTTGTGTTTAGGCTTTATTCCAATTCTAATAATCGCTTTTCAAAACAAACTCTGCCAAAGAATGAAAGTATTTAAAAAAGTTGTGTCATGGGAATATCATCCTTTTGACATTATATCTTTTTGCTAGCACATTTATCCATGTTTGCAAAATTTATTTAAAAGGAATCCTGTAATAAACAGATTAATCTATCTGTTCAAATACCTTGAACTTTTTGGTCTACTGCCATATATATATATATATATATATATATATATATATATATATATATATATATATATATATTACTAAAATAACACAAAAATGTCTTGAAATACTAAAGAGTAATTTTTCCAGTAAAATCGCCATTAGCTTCAACCATGGCCTCCAGACGACTTTGGAATCTCCTGCAACTCTTCTCCTTGTTTAAGTTGGTGAAGGCTGCCATAATTCTTGACTTTAGTTCACCTTTAGTGTTACAAGGAGTTTTGTTGGACTCTCATTCAACTGCGTCTCACACATAATAATCAAGGGTTTTGCAGTCTGATGGGTTAGGTAGCCAGATGTAAGCGGTAATGTGGTTGCAGAAATTGTAATTGGGTTCTCCTGTTTGGTGTAGAGTCAGAAGACACCCTATTGAACTCGGGTAGCACTACCACCTCAAGGCACTTAATGTAGGCTTCCGTGTTGAGTCTGAGTCCCTCACCAAAAAAATCGGGAGTTATTTTCTTAGAACGATAAGAGTGAGTTTTCTGAACTGTCGTACCTTCGTAATCACAATTAGACTCACCCAACTCTTTCCGAACCCTCTGAACTCTTCTTAGACTGATACCCAAACACTTCTGAAATGTTCGTATTGGAGCTTCCGGCGCGAACGCCAAGCAGTTTCCAAATTTCTGGCGGAGTGAATTACGTCATGGTGATCTTTTTTCTCATAGACAATACCCAACTGACCTTACTATATTGTGCAAAAGACAAAATCAAAAACAAACAACGCGCACTGCGAAATTAAAATTATAAAAAGGCGACACTTTACCCATCGTACCCTGTACGTGGATTGATATTACATAGTTGTGTTTTCTTTGTTTCTATGGAAAATGCCGTTTCTTTTAGGCAAGGTTGTTCGCTGTTTCCCACTCTTTGTCTTGACTTCAATACTTAATGTCTTGTAAATATCAAATTATCCAGGCCTTGCTGCATTATGTCTCCCAGAAAAGTCAATTATTTCTTTCTGATTCTAAGCATAAATGACTTTTTTGCTTTCATTTTCCTTATACCACCCTCGTTGCTCATATGTTCTGTCCATGCTACTCTCAGCATGCTTTTTTTAAAAACTTGCCCCCTCTTCATCTGTGAGGAAATTGTGCGGCATCCACAGGAGAAATATTACATAGCTCAAACTGATATTATATCGCATAAATAAACTGTGTGTAAAGCCATAGACAATAGAAAAAACTTGATAAATCACATACGCAAAAACAAATTGAGACAAAGAGAGATATCGTTTTATCATTTACTGTATTTATTTACGCTATATCCAGTTACACTTCTTCATTTGGTTGTTGTGGTCATGGTTAACGAGCTAGTCTAGTTCGAGTCCAGTGATGGGCCCTGTATTTGCAGTCTTATGCTCAAATTAAGTTACCTTTAGTGAATAAATGTTATTACAGTATAATTAAGTCGATCCTTATAGCCTTACGCTATTTTATTTTTTTTTTTTTTTGATCATTTCACGACAAACAAGGCGATAATGCTACTAAGACGCAGGGTATTACTGGTGAGGTGAAAGAAAATGATAAGACTAGGAGAATGAACCGGAAACCTAATCTTAAATAACAAGCAAGGAATAAACCTCTACTCCTGTTCAAAAGACTGGTAGCAGTGTGAACCTATCATTTAAGTAAGATGCACTAAATAAGCCCACGTTACTAATATATACAGTTTAAAACACATCCACTTATTTATGTGCATTTTCTCTCCTTTCATTCACTCACTCTCGCTTTCCCCTCTTCTATGAGCCGTGTCCCTTCAAGACCTTGTCGTTCATGGGTCTCCACAATTTCCTATCCTTTGTAGCTCTTAATAAGTTTTTGCTTTTTTATCTCTCCTAAACCCTGTTCTGCACCGATTTATACAAGCTGGTTCGGTAGGCTGTGCCTTCTATTCCTCTCTCCTGTGAGTATCAAATTTCCTAAGCTCTCTTTCCTATTCTCACTATTTCGGAAACATCCATAAAGATAGGTTGAATTGGGTACATTGACATTTTAGATAAAATTCGTCTAGGAATGAGTTCCTTTTCGTATAATATTCAGAAAGATTATTTGAATACAAACATATTGGCATTGGTGTTGCG
>OZ010580.1:111640783-111650783 GCA_963932145.1 Acanthosepion lycidas | reverse complement strand
CAAATCCCTTAATGATATATTCTTGTTGCTATTAATCATGGGCAATCTCCTGTGGAATATAACGCCACAGTCCCAGTACCTTTCGTATTTCTTTTGTGCTTTCCCATTAGTGTTCATAGGTACAAACGATATATATATATATATATATATATATATATATATATATATATATATATATATATATATATATATATATATATATATATATATATATACGTAAACAAACTAATTTTGTAATCTGCAAAGCTTCTTCGTGGCTGAGTCGGCTAGGAACACGTCGGATTTAACGACGATTTCACTCTGCCCAGTAGGGGATCGAATCCTACCGAAAAGCGCATATTTTTTTTAAATAAGATTTCACGAATATTCGGACCGGTAGTCGAAAATAAATAAATATGCTGTTTAATAAGTAAACACAGCATCTACTCAAATGCGAGTAAAAAATCTTTAAAATGATAAAAAAAAAACTGTCACTCTCTCTTTCTCTCTCTCCCTCTCCCTCCCCTCTCTCTCTCTCTCTCTCTATATATATATATATATATATATATATATATATATATATATATATATGAAGAAATATAGTTTTAAGGTGTGCTATATTTATGGGATAAAGTGCTCAATATCAGAGGTAGAGCGGATATAAATATAAATGTAAAATGTTCAATGTTCGCTTATATATATATATATATATATATATATATGTGTGTGTGTGTGTGTGTATGTTTGTATTTAGGCAGCAATTTTTCATTGATGCATGTTTCATTACATAATATAGACAAGTTTTGTCTATTTATTTTAAGTAAGTTCCTTTCATGTTGTCTGATAAGCTTAACATTTTCAGTGAAAGACGAAAGGAAATCACCATATTGATACATGTTTTAATCCTATCTAAGCTTTCGGCTTACATAAGCCATTATCAAAAATGACAATTACAGTTCAATATATCAAACTATACACGGACGAAACAATAATGATAGTCTGTTTTTGTTGCATGAAAAATTTCAAAGCAACGACAAACTCGTGTATACAAGACGCGGAAGCGAAAATCGCATCGCCGCTCGTCACACATGACCACGCGAAAGTGAAAACGAGAAGTATTACGTATGGGAAGCCGTTGGTATAAACCAATGGCTTTAGTTATCAATTATAGCCATTTAAGAATATTTGTGGAGATTTCGTAGTTTATTTTGTTCAGGTTAGGTTTCAACTATTTTATGTATATAGCGACAAGAATTTTTATTTTTTGTTTATTGTTTTCATGTTTAAGTATAGTTGTGTTTTCAACGAGGATTTTCGGAATTGTGTACGCGGCCAGGCATGTTGTTTTAAATGCCTAAAAATGTTATAATTATCATTCAAATGTAGAGTCAAGCATCGTGAAAGCGAGTTTGTGGTGTGACCAACATAAATATTATTTAATCCATTGGAAATACAATCTCCCATAGGACACTTGAATTTGTAAACTATGCTGTTTTTTTTTGTTTTTTTTTTTTTTGCAAATCACTAGCGAGGACGTGGGGGGGAGAATCATTGCGAATAATTAAGTTGGATAAACTAGATTTAGTGTACTATATGATTAACATAATCAATATGGTGATTTCCTTTCGTCTTTCAATAATAATGCTATTAAGCTTATGAAAGGAACTTTCTTAAAATAAATAGACGCAAATTGTCTATATAATTTAATAAAACATGCATCAGTATATCAGTATATATATATATATATATATATATATATATGCACTCACACACAATTTAATTTAGTTTGGCACAAGGCTATGTATGGAGCGTTCAGTGACGGCTAAACTCTTACACAATGATAATAATGAATAATTAATTATTGCTAGATGCTGGTTAAAAACAAACGACAGGTTGTATCCGATTAATTTTTTTAGTATATTTTTCTAATAAAGTGTTGAGCATTTTGCTCAAAATTGTGTATAAATTGTTCGAAGTTTATATTGTGTTATTGTTTTGTTCAAATAAATTCAACCATCGAAATCATTATCAAGAACCAATGTGGTGTCTCTGATGTAGCTGGATTTCTTTTGCCACCATCCTGGTGTATTTTTCGAAAAGAACAATTGTTGGGAAGGAGGCCGCTCGAAAAAGAGTGCAATTTTTTAAAATTATACACATATATATAAATATATATATATATATATATATATATATATATATATATATATATATATATATATATATATATAGTACACCATAAAATAAAAAATTACCTCATATGCATTTTGCCGTATGAGGTAATTTTGGATTTTATTGTGTGCTGATTATTTGTTCTGTAATAATAAATACATTGAGCTCTTTTTGTGGATCAGTTTTAATATTTTATATTACTAGGATCCACTTGGGTTATATACCATCGGATTTTTTTACCTTCTCTCTCTCTCTCTCTCTTTCTCTCACTCTCTCTCTCTCACTGTCTATTTATCTATCTAACTACACACACACACACACACATATATATATATATATATATATATATATATATATATATATATATATATATATTAATTTTATATATATATATATATATATATATATATATATATATATATATATGTAAAATTAATATAGTGTTTTTTTCTGTTTTCTTTTTGAATTTGTAGGTCTGATGAATTGGATCATATTTACGATTCCAATGGAATAAATAATGACCATAGAATGTTAGTGCTTAAGCCTTTTAATTATTATTATTATTATTATTACTATTATATATATATATATATATATATATATATATATATATATATTAATTTTACAAATACAATAGGGCATTTTACCCTAAGCACGAGGAATCTTTTCAGCCAACACTTTGTCAAAAGGAACACGTTGTCAAAATTAATTACGAAAACAAAAATATGGAAAATTCACACAGCATTATATATATATATATATATATATATATATATATATATATATATATATATATATATATATATATATATATATATATATGCGATTGGGTATAAGGTCATTTTAGGCAGTAAGTATTCATTCAAACAACTTTGATTAAAAAGAATCGACAAGGTCTGTCTGTTTTATTTTTGTCTGTTATATCTTTTACAACTTTCAATGGTGAACACCTCATTCGAAAACTGAGAAAATCTAATACGAAATTTCACAGTCGGTTCTTTGTTCCTTGTCGGTTCTGTTTAATGAAACTTATTTGGAGATATTTATATTTACGAGTGTGTACCAATAAATAGGTATTTATTCGCACGCCCACTCAAGCGGAATGTGACACAAGGTCGAGTATAAAGTGGCTTGGTAGCCCACGCGTAAGTGGACTGGGAGAAAAAAAAAATGCCTAAGCCCACTCAGCACTTCCCATTTTGGGGACGCCTCAGGCGCCAGATGATGATCCTATCCCCTCTTCCGAAGGAGAGGTAAAGCCTGGGATGGACGGACCCCTGGGGCTCGAGATAACATTAAATCCCACCACCCAGTACATGAAATTGGATGGATCAATAAATGGATAATATGACATACACAAGAGCTGAATTTTGTTCAGATATAAACTGCATAAGGTTCAATCTATATGATTATTGCCTAATGTATTAAATCCATTGACAATGAAATTTATACTGAAAAATTAATATTATATATATATATATATATATATATATATATATATATATATATATATATATAATGAAATAGCTATTTATATAATGAAATAGCTATTTTGTGCCGTCATTTTCAAAAAATTTCCTTAAATAATATTTAAAAATAAAATTAAAAAGTTCGACCTGGTAATATACATACTTATATTTGATGTGAAAAATAATTTTATATACTGTAAGTAATTCTATTATATTTACTTGTTTTATAAAAAAAAATTATCTATTTAAATTAACAGTGAAAATATTTTAAAATTGTTTTTAAAATTGTGGTTAAATAAAATGAATTCTAACCTAAACATCTTTTAAAACTGTAGTTAAATAAAACGTATTCTAACCTAAACATCTCTCTCGAAGTACTACAAGCACTTAAAAGAATCCAATAAAACACCTATAGTAAAATAAAATTAATATTAAAAGCTAGAATATGTAGCCCATTAAATGACCCATGCCCTATGTACATACATGAGAAACTATATATAACTAAGTTAATAAAAAATAAAGTTTACTAAATCAGAGAAATGAATTAGCTATTTTTGTCGTCATTGTCATAAATTTTACTTAAATAATATTTAAATATAAAATTTAAAAAAATGTGAAAATGGTAATATACATACTTATAATTGATATGAAAAAATAATTTTACATACTGTAATTCTAATACATTTACTTGTTTTAAAAAGAAATATAGTCTATGAAAAATTAAAAATTAAAAGTGAAAATATTTTTAAATTGTAGTTAAATAAAACGTATTCTAACCTAAACAACCCCCCAAAATCTTTACGTATACAAATAGAAAAAATGCCGTAAAAATTTTTTGCCGTTAGCAATAAAAATTTTTTAAAAGTCCAGACGACATGCATGACAGAATTCGTTGAAAAATACATCCCTACACCCCCACCTAAACATAACTCCCTTTTCCGAACGTAACTAATAACTGATACAACAAAAGTTAATGAAAATGGGACACGCAGCCACCCCTTGTCTGGATGAATGGATTTCTCTGTATCCTTGGAAACAGTGAATTATGATTTTTTGCTGTGCCTTTAAAACTCAATAAATTTAAAAATAAATTACTCCTAAATTCGTTTGAGGATGAAATGAAACTAATGTTTTTAATTTAATTACAAAATTAAATTCGAAGCTTTTAGTTTCCATTTTTGAAACATGTTTAGAACTGTGTAGCGAAAAAAAACATATTTCACGCCAGTTAATTTATAATATTAATGATCTGTAAATTTACATTGAGCACTATTTTGTAAAAATAAAAATATCTATAAGAACACCGGATTATATATCTTACTGTTCTTTCTATATATATATATATATATATATATATATATATATATATATACATTCGGATAGAAATGTAAAAGGAAGAGTGAAAATAGCCTAAAAGGTATAGACAAGAAAATAACAAAATTCAAAAATCGAATATGTAGAGCTAAGATATTTGATTTAAAGACTAAAATACCAACCAACCTCGCAATCCGGGTTTCGACAGTAAGGTCTCTTCAGGCAGATGGAAGGATATATATATATATATATATATATATATATATATATATATATATATATATATATATATATATTGTTTATACGTTATTTTTATGAATACAAATTATTTAAGTAAATGCTTTATTTTAATTAAACAGTACATTACATTTAGAATATTAAATAACAACATCAATTTTTTTTACCGACCCGAATGTTCGAGAAATTTCGTAGAAAATATGCGTTCTCCGACAGGAATCGAATCTGTCTCCCATACGGAAACCGTCATATAGCCAGACGTGCTGTTAACCATACAGCCACAAAGAACTTTCCGGTTTGCGTAGTCTAAATTTTATTCATCTCTGTGGCTGAACGGTTATCAGCACGTCAGTCTATATGACGGTTTCCGTATGAGATACAGCTTCACTTCGTATCGGTGAACGCATATTTTGTACGAAATTTCTTGAACATTCAGGCCAGTAAATATAATTAATACTGTTTAATGAAAACAGAACATTTACTCAAATAAGATGTATCCATAAAAATAACGTATAAACAGAAAATATTTTAAAATATTTCTCCAATTTAATCCATATGGTGTGGCACAAATACCTCCCACATTTTAGACTGTCACCTGTGTGGTGCTAGGGGAGTTTGGCAAGTGGCAATGGTGTTTCATCTAGCTAATTTCTTATCATTTTTTTTTTCATATACCTTCATCACGATCATGGCTTAGACCAATGAAAACCGTACGTTTCCTGTTGAAACGTTTTGTAAAACTGATGAATCTGTAATTATAAAAACAAATAGTTTTTCGCGCTCATTTCCTGTTAAGTCGGAATGATGCTGTTCCGGATATCAAATCGATTCTGATATGGGTTGAAAACTTTAGGGCCATAGGTTCAGCTCTTAAAAGAAAACCTTTTGGAAAACCTCGAAGCGCTTGTACTCCCGGGAGATGGAAAACTTTACAAATCGTCTACAACAGTGTATGGCGAATAGAGGTCACCATTTGGGGAAAGTCATTTTTAAAATAAAATGAATAAAAACGGTAGCTATTTGTTTAAACAATAGTGAAATACTTTCTTTTAATAGCAGTGGCCTTGGTCTTTTTGTCAACCTTTAAAATGTGGGAGGTATTTATGCCGCACCTTGTTTATCTCATTGTTAATGCAACAGCAATGTTTTGGGCCTGATTATGATACCCTTAAAAATACAGCTATTTGGTTGTTGGGCTGAGAACTTTTCACCAACGTTTCCTTTTACTTGACTTTTTCCATCACTTCTCAATAATGTCTCTTATTCTATGTTGGTTCACGACGTCAGTGACCGATTTTGTTGAAGGCTCAGGGTTTATCCATATAAGTCAATAAAATCTAAGCCTTTACGCCAATTATCTATAAGTTTTTTTTAATTCTTTTTAAAGATAGCAGCTGTGTGACAGTAAGATGCGTATGAATCAGATGTATACCATTGAATTCATTTTTGTGGAAAATGGTAACCATTGATATTCCGTGACGTTTGCTGGACGTTCTGGAAAACGCAGTTAGTCCAAGCCAAATTTCTGGAACATCACCATCATAGTTTTTAATAGAAGCAAACCGTCAGTGCTTACTATTAAAATTGCACTGAGGTTATCTCCCCCTCGTCGGATAATTTTATACTGGAACACTACATTAGATGACAAGAGACATCCTACTCCCACGGAGCACATTGTGTTATTTTATTATTATATCTTATATTATTATATATTATATTATTATATACTCTTACATATTTTATTATTATATCTCGTCTCGGGAACTTTCTAGACTCATCAAAGTTGGGTTGCTACACAAACTCCTCAGCTATTTTTATCTTTGAAAGAGTTTTTGCAATTACGAATTTCTGGATTATTCAGAATATTCAGAATGTTAGAATATTGTTTCGGAATACCAAAATGTTAAAGCTTCAGAATACCGGACTATTAAGGGATTCAGAATATTACAAGTTCAGAATATAGCAGTGAGTTACGACTATTCAATGGCTAACGTACGCGTTAGTTGTGACATGTTTGTATCTAGTTCTATTATCCTCATTACTGTATTAAAAATGCTGCAAGTGCTCAATAAAGAACACTCCTTTTAAAAAGCATTAATAACAATAATACTATCCCAAATTTCCAAGAACCGGTTTTATAAAGGCAGTTAATCTTGAGAAACCTATTCTGTTTATTTTCATTTCAATTTAAGAATGGAGACAGATCACTTTATAGATAAAAAAAAGAATTAAACCATTTTGATAATTTAATAGAAAACATTTATTTATTAAGATATTTCTAGATTTAAATTCTGTTCTCATGATATTGATGTTCAGAAGTATGGTGTTTTTGACTCAAGTGTCTTCAGTTGTGTTATGGTTTCTTAGCCACATTCGAACTGAATTTCTGCAGTTCCAAAGATTCATTGGAAGACCTATCAAATTTATGATTAACTTCAAGACGAAATCATTTGTCAGAATAAATTTATGTTCATCACAGAAAACCCTCTTTCAGTCTCCGTAGAACTTACAGCAATAGTATTAATTATATTTCTAGCTATTATATATCGGCTATTCATATATAAGATTATTTTCGGATAATCCAAGAAGCTTTTATAATTTAAAAATTGGTTTATACGACCACCGATTACAGATATTTATTAAGCTCTGATAAATAAGTATGCTCAAGTTTACTCGTATTCGATAACCAGTGAAGATTGAACTTCAAGGTGGCCTGTTGGACGAATTTGCTAAGTAAAATCACACAGTAACCAATAAATATGATTAGATACAGAGCCGGCTCAAGATACTGGCAACTCGGCAGTTGCCAGGGGCGCCATCAAGCCCGAAGGTGTCATCATCCGCTATTTCATGTTTGGAATCTTCCAAAACTAAAGCTAATAAAATCATACTTGCGGTCAGACATGACTTAAGAAAGATTCGTTGGCTATAGAAAAATAGAAAATGATATTGTAAAGAAGAAAAAAATGAAAGATTTGCAGATCTAAAGGTTAGAAAAATGTTTTAGGTTGAATAATGAATGTTTTCTTTAGCTTGCATAAAGTTGTATATTGTAATAAACGCGATATTCTACATTTTCAGTTTTTCTCCTTGTGAAAATTCTAAAAAATTATACTTGTAAGGCCGCCGAAATTCAAACTGCCTATGGAGCCAACAATCCTAGGGATGTCACCGATTAAACACTTTTAGTTTAAAGATTGTAGATTGATTTCAATAACTGACAATTCTTTCCCCGTCTTCACTTTCCTTTACCACTAAAATAACGAAGATTTTCTGCTTTTCTTTCCTTACAAATCTTCCCATTTTACTCGCCTTTACCAAAATACCATTTTACAACGATGGGAAACACAAGCATTTTATAAGATGACATTTTAGTCGTATGGTGTATTTACTCGCGTCACTCGTACAGTGTATTTACTCAAATTTGTGAGATTTCTTTCTTGTATTTACTTACATGAATTGGTATGTCACAAGTTCAGCTCCTGGCCTATTTACTAATGTTATTCAAATAGGTCAAATGGAGCACATTCAACTAAGGAATGTGTACGCGTACGTGCTTGTTGCCTTGTGTTTACAACGAGCGTCTCAGACACACAAATACACACACACATATATATTTATATAATCTGTGTACATATACAGAATACGGCAGAAATACCTACCACATTTTAACGGTTAACAAATAGACCAAAGTAACTGTTATTAAAATATTGTTCCACTTTTGTTTAAACAAAAGGCTACAGTTGTTATTTATTTTATTTTAAAAATAATATCCTCCAAATGGTGGTTTCTTTTCGCTATACACTGTTGTAGATAATTTCTAAAGTTTCCCACACCCGGAAGTTCGAGCGCTTCCAGTTGGCATTCTTTTAAGCGCTAAAACTATGGCCCTGAAATTTACAACTCATAACAGTATCAATTTCATATCCGGAATAGCATCATTCCGACGCAACATGAAGTGATCACGAAACGCTCTATTTGTTGCAATTACAGATTCACCACTATGCATCGGTCCAAGCCATGAGGGTTCCGATATACAGCAAAAAGAAAATGGTAAGACATTAGCTAGATGAAGCCACGATTGTCACTTGCCTAAGTTCACTAGCAGCACGCACGCCACGGTTAAAAATGTGGGAGGTACTTCTGCCGAACCCTCCGTGTGTGTGTGTGTGTGTGTGTGTGTGTGTGTGTGTGTGTGCGTGCGTGTGTGTATTTGATCGTGGCAAAATTTCATTTCCGATTTTCATTGTTATTTTTATTTTCTAATTAGGTAGGAACTCTCGCATTATATATATATACTTTTTTAATTTGTTACAGCTATATATATATATATATATATATATATATATATATATATATATATATATATGTATGTATCAGTCAGTTAGTTATAAGCCATGCCTGCGTGATACACGCGTAGTCGATCATGTATCTTTCGATGCATAACTGACAAGGAAGATTTTTTTCCCGTAGTAGGTTGCCATTTCTTTCTGCAGCAGACCAGTTGCCATCCAAGGCTATAGAATCCGGTCCGTCCTGATATTTAGCCATAGCTGAGGGGAGAAGAAGAGCATTCATACATTTCCCAAAGGTATTAGCACGTAAGTGAATATAATGGATTCGACTGGAATTCGAACACTGCTCACCGATTCCTCAATTCGAGCCACTATCCATTACTCCACAGTACCTCATCCTCTCTCTTTGTATGTGTGTTTGTGTGTGTATGTATGTATGTGTGTGCGTATGTGTGTGTGCGTAGTAAATGACAACGCGGAAGAAATTTTTGTTTGACGCATTACGCCCTGTAGGACTTCACCGGACTAAATTTA
>OZ010580.1:111618283-111635783 GCA_963932145.1 Acanthosepion lycidas | reverse complement strand
TATAGAATATATATATATATATATATATAGAATATATATATATATATATATATATATATATATATATTGAACAATTAAAAAATTAAAATCTTCAGACACACTGGGTTGTAGATTAATATTCTTTCGTTTTTTTTTTTATTATTATTCCATTTTAGATTCCTCGACTAGTTTCGGCCGAAATGGCCATCATCGGGAGGAGAAATATTTCTGCTTGCTGCTAGCACTTAAGAGATTTGTACAATTTTTCCTTTGGATGCTGCCGATCATGACTCTCCACAACTTCCGCAACGTCCTTTGTAGCCCTTAGTAAAGTTTCTTTTTTACTATATCACCTAATCCCTGTCCTGCTAAGCATCCACACAAACTCGTTAGGCAGGTAATTCACTGCTTTCCTCTGTCCCACTTGCCTTCAATATATCTCGTGAGTACTAAATTCTAAAAGCCGTCAGGTATATGCCCGAGAAATGTCAACACTTTCTGATGCCACGTGTAAGTGTCCGTTTTATTTTCAGATTCTCCAGAACTTAGTCGTTGCTGTCATGTTCAGTGGTCAGTATCATTATGCACAACCAAATTTCTGCCGCCTCAAGTCTCTTCGCCACCCGTGATGAGATTGTCCAGAACTTACTGTCTTATAGAGAACTGATATTGCATAAAAGATCAGTACTTTTTCTTTGTTTCTAATGAATTTTTCTTGCTTCTTAACAATTTGCTCAGGTTTTGGAAGGTCATTTTTCGCTAACCCAATGCTCATCGGATTTTGGTGTCGCCTTTTTTTTTATCCTTATTTCTTTCAAAATGACCAACGATTGTAGAAAGTGTTAAAAGAATTTTTTATAAGTTTCCACATCAAGAAGAACCCAGCAAAAAAAAAAAAAAAAAAAAAAAAAATGGAATGCTCTTCAAATAGAATCGAGCGGCGCTTCGTCTTTTTTTTTTTTTTTTTTGGTAAAAACATTAAAATTTCTCTTCCACTCTGCCGTGTGATGATAGCTTGGGGGAAGAATCTCTGCGGTCGGGTTTCGATCCCGGCTTAAAACAATCGGATGCCTAGCCACATTAATGAGCTGTGATACAACGAAAGAGTCTGTCTGTGGATACTGCATACATATATATATATATGGACGCAAGTTCTTTTTTTTTTTTTTTTTATTTGATAAGTTATCCAAAGGTAAAGAGAACGAAACGAATATAAATTCAAACATTCATAATATTAATTTAAAAGAGAACGCAGCACAAAAATAAACCAATAATTATTTATTATAAGTTATTACATTCTAAGATTTAAGTTACTACTACAAAAATGCATATTTCTTTCGATGCCCAATTCAGACAGACAACTCATGAGTTGGTGATCAATAAACGATTTTTAAACTGCTAGTTATGCAACATCACTTCTTTTTATATTTAAAAAATTTAGAAAGACATCAGAAAATTTTCCATAAAAGGAAAAGAAAGAAATACACAGGTTAAAGCAGAGAAAGAAGAGGACAAAAAGTCAATAAAAGTAAAAAGAAAGACGAGAAATAGAAAGAGATAAGAAAAGAAAGACATAAGAAATCTACCCTACCCCAAAGAAAAGGACAAGAAAGGAAAGAAGAAGAGAAATAATATATAAAATATATATATATATATATATATATATAAAATTACAATTGCAATCAAAAAGAAAAGAAAGAAAAGAAGAAAGGAAAACAGAAGTTGTTAACGATAATTTAGCCAACGAAAAAATGTTAACGCTGAGAGGGATGTAATAGAAAAAGAATTCAAAATTTAACCGGAAAATGATGGCAACAATTCGTGAGCCATATAGCGTTTAGAAAGAATTCACATATTTTAAACCGAATTAAACATAGTAGGCAAATAAAATCCACTTTAACAAGTAAAAACATTAGACATACAAAATAAGTAATTCACCTTACAAATCATTATATTATAAATAAATAAAAAGCAAATAAAATTTTTCAATATCTGTATGAATTATATAATTTTAAAGGCTATTACCAAACCTTATTACCAGTAATATATGAGTATAAGCCTATCTCCGGCAAACATTATTAACAGTAATTTATGAATATAAACCTATCAATGACCTTAATTCAAAATAAACTACTAAGGATAGCATTAAAATGTTTTATACGAAGGTAATATAACATAAGAGAAGTGATTAATAAGTTATAAAGTTTTAAAATTTAGCAAGATTGTAAAGTTAAATCCGTAATGTGCCTACAATTAACGGTAATTTCAAATCTTTGATTTAACAATTGATCCCTATTTTAATTATCTGCATCTTCTGTAGAACTAGAAAACAATATTCATATAATGATTTACTAGTTCTGGCTTATTTGAGGATTTTCCATTTAACTTAAGGTTTTTGCTTTCACCTTTCAATTTCCAAAAGTATTTAGAAACTGAAGTTATATTGTTATTGTTAGCATTAGTAAAAGATGAGAAATGGTTAAACCAACATATTTTAAAAGAATTTTTTGTGCTTCCAATATAAACCTTAACAATCCTGGAATTTTCAATTTATGAAATAGTACACATATATACAAGGGATTCAGTTAAGCACTTGTCAGATAATGGACATTGTTAGGATTCCTACAATTGCATAGGTTGGTTTCACGGGACAAATTAGAAATAGTACTAGCATTACAGTTATTATTGTTATATAATTTCTGTATTTTATTGTTGTGTGATTTAATTATCTTTTCCAGGTTGTTAGTAAAGCTATAGCTAAATTTTAGAGTATTCCGATTGAAAATTTTACTTATGGATTACTTTTTGGAAAATGCTTATCAATTAAATTTTTAAAAATTGCGCCCTAACTTGGTACGAATTAATTGAATGAATGGGGATGTATATCAGGTGATTCTTTTTTTTTTCCGAGAACAACTATAATGTTCAACAAGCTTAATTTCAGAATATCTATATCCATTAAAAAAAACACACACAAAAACATATGATTCTACCTACTAACTCCGTAACATCCACTATACAAAACAATTTACCGATTCTAAACATTAAAATAATTACAACCACTCCCCAAACTATTATGTACATGATCAGAACTAAAAATAATGTGTATGACGATAAACTACATCCATGTCCTGGGTAAGACGATAAACTACGCCCAGTAGCAAGGCCTCTGATCAGGAGGTTTTGAGGAGCGTGGAAACACCTCTTAATTGTTGGTGTTCACAAGTCCACACTGACACGGGATGGTAGCACCTGTTAGGGTCCCAGCTATGGGCAAATAGCTAACACCCAAATTGGGGTCACAACACGATGAAAGTGTAGAAATAGGCTAATAATACTTTTTGTAAGAAAAATTATTACCAGCAATAAATATTTGAAGAAAAAAATTTACCAGCAATACATTATTTCTAGCAATAAGTTTTTTATAACAAATGTTGCCTGTGATATATTTTTGAAAAAAAATATTACTAGCAGTAAATTTTCGAAGGAAAAAATATTACAAAAGTGTTAATGAAACTTGATTTACAACGTGATTTTGTTACAAAGAATACATTTTTATTCATATATATATATATATATATATATATATATATAAAGAAAAAATTATTGGCATTAAATAACCCTTTGAAGTTGATATGCCATAAAACAAAACAAATCAAGCCAAACAAATCAAAAATACACATAAGTGTTATAAATCAGAAGCAAATATATATAAAATATATTTCCATAGCTGTTCATCACAATACATTGGGGAAACTTGCAGAAATTTTAAAAAATATATCTATGACGACAAAAGAGATTTTACACACAACAATTTATGCATTTGCATTAGTTATACATAGATATAAATTGAACTACAATTTTTATCTAAAGAATGCCACAATTGTTAAAAGAGTTACTTAGACAGAAAATTCTCAAGACCGCCGCTATCGAATCTTATCAAAATATAAATCTGTGCCCGTATTTTTCAAATCTCACCTTTCCTGAAAGGATTACCACTTTCCCAAACCAACATACATGTCTACAAAAATGTTACAAAAATTAAAAGAAAATCTTATGTTATTCAAAATATATAACGCATAAATTAATCCAAAACTAAAATAATTTAGACACTAATTTGCATTTTAAAATATAATTCAAGAATATCATTTACTCACTTTCGTCTATTAGAAATTGAATTGTGTCAGCTTGCCTTGACTTTTCGATTATGAGCGTTCTTAAATTGAAAAAATTTGAAAAATCAATAACATTTTCCCCTAGTATATCAAAAATTGTTGCAAAATAAATTACTTGTAACTGTCTTGATATAGTCCCTGACAGGACGAAACGCGTCAGCTAGGATAACTTTACCTTTTGCCTTTATTCGTGTAATATATATATATATATATATATATATATATATATATATATATATATGGTGCGATGGGTAAATTTATTAAATATTATTTTATAGTTTTAATTTCTCATATGCATGATGTTTGTTTTTGATATTGTCGATTGCATAATATAGTTAGGGTCAGCTAGTCACCGTCTGTGAGAAAAAGAGCACCATGACGCAGTTCACTTCGCTAGAAATTTGGAAACGCCATGCTGTACCGCTTAGCATTCGCGCCAGAGGCTCCAATTCGAACATTTCAGAGTGTCTGTGTGTCAATCTGAGGACAGTGCAGAGGATTCACAGAGAGTTGGATGAGTCTAATGGTGATTAAGAAGACGCAACAGCTCGGAAAACTCATTCTGATTGTTCTGATGAGAAAAGATCTCCCGAATTTGTTGATGAGGGCCTCTGACTCAACATGGAAGTTGGATTTACAGCAAGTAACTTATGAAGGTAGTGCTGTCCTTGGATAAGAGGGTGGCTGCTGGAAGACCTTATGTTTGGCAACAGGACTCTGCAACATGTCACACAAACAAAAGAACCCAGTCATGTAAGGTGTGATGCGGTTGTAGAAATTGTGTGACTTTTTTTATGAAATAAAAATAAATTGTCAAAAATGATACTGAACACAGTGTTAATTTCAAAAGGTCATTTGCAGTTTTGGAGGTTGACTTTGTCCTCAATAGATCGTTTGATTGGGAAAGATGATTTAACCCTCTCATTACAAACAACCGGTTCTCTGCGTCACGCTCTCTTTTTGTCATTCTTCGTCCCCCCATCTCTTTCTTTTTTACGTTCTGTCCCTCTGTCTTTCTCTTCGCCTCCCGACCAAGCATGACAAGTGTATTATTATATAGATGAAAATATTATTTTCTAAAAATCCCGTTTATGAAGCCATCGATTTGCCCCCAGGTTTCTTCAATTTTTTCAAAATTTCAATTCACCCCAATCAAGGTAGTAATGCGACTAAGACGCAAGGAGCTACCGAGAGTGAAAACGTATGTAAAGACTAGAAGGAACTCGGAACTCAATCTTAAACAGGACAAAAAGGGATAAACCTCTACTTATGTTCAAAAGACTGGGGAAGAGTGAGAACCGAGCGATAGGTGTACCTATCTACTCCTATTGAGGGAAAATAAATAAATAGTAAATAAAATTTCAGAGTTTAGGCGGAGACGTTAGAAGTATAGAGCTGAAATAGACTTTAGAAGAGACCGGAAGCCCAATCCTAAACAGGAAACAAGGGATGAATCTCCATGTCTCTCTGTTCAAAAGACTGGAGAGGAATGTGAACCAGGCGATAAGCGAATCTAACTAATCTTGAAGGTTTTCAATCCTCGTTATCTTACATTACCATAGTTACTATCTCTAATTTCAAGAAGTCATTAGTAATCTAAGAATCCTTCAAATTATTCACCGCCATCTTAGTGTCATTAAACTGTCCTATGGATAATAGGGCCACAGCCACACCACGCTAGGTGTTGCTATTCCAGTTTCCGTAGCGAGTAAAATTTTGTATTCGAATTTGTTTGCACCACGCCCAACCGGTTTTGAATTCAGTTTTCCTTCTCCTAGACTAGTTGACAACCAAAGCTAGACGTTATTTAATCTTTATTTATGGGGGGAAATGGATTCATATCTTTCCCAGTGGAAACAAACAGGACAGGATATTGAACTCGACACGATGTTTCCGCTTGAACAGAATGACCCCATTTTTCACTTCCATTTGCTTCTTCTAGTTAACCCTTCCTGATATCTGCGTTACCAAGCAACAATAATATTTAAGTTGCAGTAATTTTTTACTATTACTATTTTATTTCTTTCCATCCTATCGTTTGCCATAAAAAATTCTACTTCGCCTGAACAATTATCAAAAATAAATTAAGGCTGCTACTTGTGTTGTTTGCGTTTCAAACAATCCACTCTAGTGCATTCTTCGGGTGTTCGAGCCATTCAGTTTTCTAAAGAAATATTTAGCGTTCAGAATAGAAACGTTTGTTACCGACTGGCTCAGCTTATTCCCAGCAAGGCGAGCCATCCAGATGATACCTTCCCAGCAAAACTCGTAATACAGGCGATTCCATAGCCCTGAGTATGGCGATAAACGACATACGGCTGAGAGTGGAGGTTTTGAGGAGCGTGAAATTGTTAATTGCTGTTGTTCCCAGGTCCGCCCTGACCCGGGGTGTAAGACCTCTCAGAGTCCCAGCTACGGTCAAATAGTGAACCCCCCAAACAAAAACAAAACGCCATGACAGTATGATATAAATATACTAGCAATGCATATTTATATGAAAAATACCAGCAATACAATTTTTAAACAAAAAGGCCAACAATACGTTTTATCTCTAGTTGAAGCCGTAAATCTTTGTTCAAAATATTTCAATTAAATTTCGGCATTAAATGATAGGAATTGATATTCCGTTAAACAAACCGATCAAAAGTCGATGATTCCATTAGCACACCGAGGAATACTCTCCAGTTCTTGTCTTAGTGAACAAAGAAATTCATCTTGTTTTATGTGTCAAAATTCTTTCAGAACATGGACGATCATGGCCCTCCACAACTTCCTCTCTTTTACTGCTCTAATTCCGAAATCTTTATCACCTTTTCTATCTCTTTCTGATTGTAAGTTTGTCTTTTTTTTCTTTTCTTTAAGATTTTATCTTTGTTCTCATGTTCTGTCTGTTACCCTTTAGCATTTGTCAATAGAAGCAGATCTCTGATGTTTCAAGCATCTTCATCTATAAGCATTCAAATCTATACCACACTGATATTTACACCAGCTCGACTTAACACACCCGCCGTTTCATTCTAGTTTCTTACACTCCAGTCATATTCTATCATTTAGATTTTATCCCAGAGAGGTTACTGATATTCCTTTTCTTCCCAATGTACAGTCTGCCATATTTACCTATTGAATATGGCGTATGTTACTGAAGTCGCGACCGTTTACTAACTTATATTCTTTAACATATTTAATATAACTATTTGTCATTTTCCTAGTGAGTCACTTATTCTTGGCAGGAGGTTTCGAAAGAGACTGTGCTTTATTGAAACCAATCTCGTGTTGTAATGATCATTTGCTAATTGTTGCTTTATAGTTAGTATTATCGGTGTGATCCTTGTTGCTACCAATGTGTCGAATCGGTTAATATATTAGCCTACTATTTCTTGTATTTTCTCGCCTGTTTCTGGACACTTCGCTTCTCTTTACTGAATACGTCTGTAGATTGAATTGATCGAGAAAGTTGCAGAGGCATGAAAAGTAAAACCTTCTATTATCTAACAGCTAAAGTAGGCTGTAAATGAGTTGAACCGGTCAGTGCATTATTCACCGTTTTTAAGTTTTTCTGAAGCGTTTCTGAAGAAAACAGGGCAATTTCTTTCTCAATACCTGAAGAAGGCTGTAGAATGAACCAGCTGAAACTTTACTTCCTTAATGTTCTTCACTAATTGCCTCAGACGTCCATATGATTATGCTATTTCCCACTTCGGTTTCCTTCTTATGGTGCATTTCTTCCCCGTGTCTGCGGCACCAAGCAACAAAGATATTTAAGAGCATTTTTCTATTAATATTTTAATAAAATTTAGTTCCCATTTTATTTCTTTTTTTGCAAACAGAAAAGAAAACGGTTCGGCTTATTCCTAGCAATGAGAGCCATACATATAAAACTGTTCTCTTCAACCCTTGCAACACAGGCTGTCCCATAAGTAAACTCCCCGTTTTTTTTTTTGTTTTTTTTTTTTTCCTTAATGAGCCAAAAAAATCGATCTTATTTCATGTGTAAATTACTTTCAGTACGTCGGTGGTCATTGCTCTCCATAACTTCCTGACTTCCTGACCATTTATAATCCTTCTTTTGTTCCTTTTCTGTTACCCATTCACACACACACACACACACACACACACACACACAAATAGCTGTTTTATCAAAAATAATTACAAAACGAATTTAAGGTTGCTTTTATGTGGCAGTAAAATGAAGTTAGAGCAGGCAATTGCCGAGATAATAAAAAAAAAATGACAAAATGGCTACAGTATTGTACCCTTAAATACCGAGATTTCCGAAGTGGGTAAGGCGACGTTCAAGAGAAACAAGCGCATAGTGAAGTGCGAAATGCGAGTTCAAGTTATGTCAGAAGCTATATTTACGATTTTGTAGACATAGATGAGTGTAACAAAAAGGCAACAATAATTAAACAGAGAAAAAAAAACGGTATAAAAATAATAATAGCATGTTGGGAGACATATTAAATTTTTACGTCTTTACTGTATCTTAAGAATTCATGACAAAAACATAACGCAAAAAATCCCAGCCTCATATGACATTAATTAATAAGATTAGATTTAAATGTAATTCCTTATTTATAATATTATATTATTATTTATTATATAATATTATTATATTATTTATTATATAATATATTCATTCGTATGCATTCGTTTCAAACGATCATTCAATAATTATGTATACATAAAGAGCATAGATTTGTGAGCATGAAATTGTGGCTATTTGCTCAATTTGACATTATTACAAAATCTTCTACAGGAGATAGCGACGAAGAGTAAAAAAAAAAGGGGACTAAGCATAAACTACAAGAAGACGAAGTGCACTGTCATCAGTCAAAGGATGAGCCCGAAATGCGATTTGCAGGTTGGGGAACACTAGAATCAAGCTGATCCTGAAGTTTAAATATCTGGGAAGCATCTTGACAGAGGAAAGTAAGTGCGACATCGAGATCCGTAGGCGTATCGGGATGGCCAAGGACATATTCCAAAAGCTGGGCAGAGTACTGCGAAACAGGAAGATATCTTTTAGTAACAAAGAAAAGAATACTGAGCTGTTACGTGATATCTGTCCTTTTTTACGGCAGCGAATGTTGGACGATTTCCTCAAAGATGAAGAAGAGACTCGGGGCGACAGATATGTGGCTCTACAGAAGGGTGCTAAGGATACCATGGACCGAGCGTGTGAGCAACGATTAGGTCTCCGAGAGGTTGCAAACAAGGAGGAGGCTTATACTTAATATCAGGAAGAGGCCGCTGAAGTTTCTGGGACACATAATGAGGAAGGAGGGCCTGGAGAATCTGATACTCACGGGTCGAATAGAGGGAAAGAGAGACAATGGAAAACAAGGCGTGCCATACCTGGCGGTCTTAAGCAAGTGGATAACAGAACGTGGTCTGCGGGTGGAAGCGGAGGGAAGGAACTTGTTGAGAGCTGCAAGGGATAGAGGGAGGTGGTGAGCCATGATCACCTACGTCCTGTAGGGACATGGTACATAAAAAGAAAAGTGTGTATATTGGATATTATACATATAAGATTATATATTGTATATTATTATTGTCACATTTTGACGTTAAATTTAGAATTAAAAGTTTCTTGAATTTTTAATGTTAAACCTGTTTCTTTTTATACATGAACAGACTTTTATTTATGGGACTGGAATTTTGCCTACTTTTGGGATAAGAGGCTGGGATTTCGTCAGTTTCATTATATCTCTCTTCTTAGTCCGTTCACCTTGACACCGTAACATATGACCTTGAGCAAAGAGAAGTGGATGCACTTAAAAGCCTTTTGAATATGTTTGAAAAATTTAGATAAAGTTTCGACAAAATTTGCTTCGAATAAATCAAGTATTTTCGGAAACTGTAAGCAATCATAATGCAGTATGTTTCTGTTTCGAGGCCAACGAATTTTATTAAAAGAAATATCTTATCTCATAAGCACATTTATTAGGAATTAGTGACCCGCTTAAGAGCTATTGTTTGCTTTCTGTCAAATGTTACAAAGCGAATAAAAGAAAGAAAACGGGGAACAAAACCCCGAATAACGAAGAGAATGTATATCTACATATTTGTTCTGCGTTGTCAGAGAAGGGTAAAAAACAAAGCCAGGCTATTCTATTTTCGACTGACAGATTATGTTTTGTAATATCTATGTCCCACCCCCACCTAAAAAAATATCGGCCACTAATTTAACATCGGGAAAGAAAACATCTGTTGTCGACCCCACGCTCAACATCTGGTGCTTTGTATCCAATCTTTGCAAGTAATTCCGGAGTAAGCCCCACATGGACGCAAGCTGTCTCTCTCTCTCTCTCTCTCTCTCTCTCTCTCTCTATCTATATATATATATATATATATATATATATATATATATATATATATATATATATATATATATATATATAATACGCATAAAACCTCGTGACGATCGAGTTTGGGTAGTTAAATATTTGGGATTGTGGTATGCCTTTTCATTTGATCTAATTTTCTTTTAAAATCAAAGATCAAGTATTCATTTCACCTTGAATATTAAGCATCGTTAAGTACTATTCACTTTTGACGAGTAACTCATTTAGTTTCAGATTTCCCATGAGTGTAGCGGTTAGTGGTTAAGAAAGTGAAATCGACAAACCGAGTTCGGATTTCGTCTGAGCTCATCATGTTTACATTCGCACAAATCCACTTGGAAAATGTATCAATCCATTTCTTCTCCCCACAAACCATCGAATGGTTAAATAACAAGGTAGACTGGGTTCTCTAGCCTCGGCTAGCCCCCAGTCTAGGAAAACAACAACAACTCTGAATTCAAAACAGTTTGGTGCGCTTTATGGATCGATAAAAGCTCTTCATCCTTTGTTATATATATATATATATATATATATATATATATATATATATATATATATATATATATATATATATATATTGTGTATATTTAGGCAGCATGTTTTCATTCAGACAGGTTTAGTTAAATAATGTAGACGTACATGTCGATTAGTTTTCGTTGTTATCCTTTCAAGTTCGCAGGTTAATTTTTGCTACCATTAGAAAACTGATTAGGAAAAATACCAAAATTTTCTTTCAAATCCAGATTATCTCTGATAAAAATGTCAATACGTACGTTGGCTTTACTACGACGATGCTAACAAAAAGGCTTACATTTTATTTGGCTGAGCATAGTTCAGTATCTCAGCATGTCCACATTCACAGATTAGACGAATATTATTTGAAAATACATCTATATTAAATAAAAACAATAATAAGCAAAAACTAAAAATACTTGAAGCCCTTTATATGAGAGAATTAAAGTCCAAAATAAAGTCAACTATGCAACAATTATCTTAAATTCTGAGAAACATATATATATATATATATATATATATATATATATATATATAAGCAAATGGAAAAGTTACTTCACTTGAGAAAAACAAAACAAAAAAAACGTGAACTTTGAACTGAAATCTATAGCACTGCATAAGCAGCAAAAACGAACAGTTGAAATGCTTCGAATTTACAGAAACACATGTACATACTCAGAGACAGCTTAACTCCCTGAAGTTGGTCTAAATGAAATTGAAAGTACTTGGGAAAATAAAAAATATTTGAAAGAAATTTTTGGTATTTTTAAAAAATTTAGGCAAGAGAATAAAACAGTTAAGCAGAGTAGAACCATTTATTAAACTCAAAGATAATAAAGATAGCCTTTTTTACATAAACGTACAAGTACATTATTAAATGCTACAAAAAGTAATATAATTAAATTTAGCAAACAAATGTGTTCAAAATTAGGAAAAATATTAAATATAAATCAATGCAAAAATACAAAAGAAACCATCACTTGGTTCAACAATATAACAAACAAAAATAACTGCACTTTTATACAAATAGATATTAAAGACTTTTATCCATCAGTTACCGAGAATATATTTAAGAAAGTATTAGATTGATCTAAAAATACATAAACATTCAAGAAGAATTACGTATAATTTTCTCTAAAATTTCTATAATTATTATAGAAAATCACTATTATACAACAAAATATGGTTAAAAAAAAGCACAATAACAATAACTTTGACGTAACAAAGGGTAGTTATGATGGAGTATTAGGAATATACATTATACATAATTGACCAGATATAATTAATAAAGCTTATATAGAGGTGATATAATTAATAAAGCTTATATAGAGGTGATCGTCTAATAATTATAAGAAACTGCAACGATAGAAAAATAGAAAAATAAGAAAACAAATAACAGAAAGATTTAAAAAATAGAATTAATAGTAGACATTAAATCTAATTTAAAAATAGTAAATTTTCTAGATATTAGATTTAATTTAAATAACAATATATACAAACCATATAATAAAACAAATAATAATCCTATATACATAAACAAAAGGTCAAATCACCCATCTAATGTATTTAAACAGATACCAATATCTATTAATAAAAGAATTGCTATTAGTCCTAACAACACAAAAATATTTAATGAAAATATAAAATATATGAATTGGCATTAAGAAAAAGCGGATATATGAATAAATTAGAATGTATAACTACAAGTGATACATAGAAAAATAAAATAAAAAAAATATAATTTGGTTCATCCCACCTAATAACAAATAGTAAAATTATTATTTACTTTAATTGATAAACACTTTCCCAAAAATAGTAAACCGCCAAAATCATTAATAAAACAATAAAAATTAGCTACAGCTGTATTAATGATATGGCGAATATAATAAACATAAAAACATTTAACAAAATTCAAACAATTATAATAATACAAATCATAGTAAAACAACAATTGTAATTGTCGAAATAAAAATAACTGTCCGCTTGATAATAAATGTTTAACCAATAATATAACTTAAAGCAACGGTGTCAACATAGATGAAAACAGGAAACTACAAACGACACTACACACTAAAATCACCGACACCCACAACTATCTACACTTTAAGTCTTCCCACCCTAAACACCTCAAAGAGAACCTTCCCTATTCACAAGCACTTAGACTCAGATGGATATGTTCCAAAAATGAAGAATTAAATAAACCCATTGAAAATCTGGAGCATCAATTCACAACACGTGGCTATAAACAACACCTAATCAGGGAACAAATAAATAAAGCAATTTCCACACCTAGAGAAGACACCCTAATGTACAAGATTATATATATATATATATATATATATATATATATATATATATATATATATATACACGCACACACACACACACACATACATACACACACATACATATATATATATATATATATTTATTTATTTATTTAAAAATATGATTCCAACACGCTACATAAGAGTTCTCGTGTTTGAAACATGAGAACTCTTATGTAGCGAGTTGAAATCACATTTTTAAATAAATAATTATATCTATGCTCTACTTTTGTATCGAGCACTATTTTTTTAAAATAATAACAAAAATACTAAAGGACTTTGGATTATTTACCTAACGAGTTCATTCCTATTTTCTATATATTTTTCACGCGCGCACACACACACACACACACACACACACACACACACACACACACATATATATATATATATATATATATATATATATATAAACGAGAGAGATATGCGTCGATACCTTTACAAGGAAAATTTTATTAGTATGCAACTGCTGGTTTGAAATTTCCAGTGGTACTAATTGCGTGAATGTAGAAGATTGATTCCGGCCAATCTCACACGGACAGAAGGCTTTTCCAATTATTTCACAAGTGATTATCCCTGCCAGAATTGCAACATTGACTAATTATAGCAGAGGTATACTCACCAATATTTCCCATTTTAATTACTACAAATGATATATGAAACAATTAATGACTCTCTCAATCTACTGCTGCAAAAATACCAGCAGTGCGTTCATCATGTGATAACACTCGGGACAGGCAGGGTTTAGAAGTAGAAACTTAATTACCTCTAACCCAGGATGTCCCCTTACAATACTACAAACTCAAATGCACTTTGTAACTGATCTTGGAGATATTTCGTCATCTGTATTGTTTGCTGCGCGTGTTTAGGCAGATATGCCAAATTCGAATTGGCAATAAAATCCCGACTTCCTTCTTCGATAAGAAATATGTTAGTCGCTCAGCTGTTTCTGAGACGTTTCTCTTGCAAATCTTCATATTTTTCCCTGCTTAAGTTCATGGTTACAGTCAGTATTTTGATCATGCTTCTAAATAGGAGATAAAAATTAATGTACACTCGGAGCTGAAGTGAACCTATTAACGCCACCAAAAAATCTGATATAAATTATAAAATTAAAATCCGCCATTATTCGAAAAACAGAGCGGCACGGTGGAGAAATGGTTAGCGGCGTGGATTGAGGAATCGGAGAGCCGAGTCGAAACCGTTACATTTACTTACATGCTAATACCCTTGGGAAAGGTATGAATCCTCTTTGTCTCCTTCCAGCTATGGGTAAATAGCAGGGCAGATCAGGTAGCCTTGGATCACAACTGGTCTACCGCAGAAAGAAATGGCAACCCACTACGAGAAAAAAAATCTGCCTCGTCAGTCACGTATCGAAAGATATATGATCGCCTAAGCCTGTATCACACATGGCACATCACTGACTGACCTATAACCTATTAATGTGAATTAGGCATTAAGTCACTGGTGGGGGGACAATTCTTGTAGATTCGCATTCAGTATATCTTTCTCTACCCCCAGCATTTTCTATAATAGTCTCAAATCGACCTTAAATAATTATATGTACTTTACTTTTATTTACAAATGCATACTTGAATCTGTGCTTACGTCATTGATACTGCGTACGACTGACATTTTCCTTTTAACCAATTCATTTCAAACTTGACATTTGTAAATAAAAAGAAAGCACAGATACCTCTTTAATATTCAGGGATCGATCTGAGGCTCTATTTCCATTATGAACAAGGAACCTCGCTTCTGACAAATATCATAGTTAAAGGAAGGTCTAATGATTGCTAATTTATAAGTCACTTTTTTTGCCCAAGTCACTTTTTTCAAAATGTCGTGGGCAGTGGACATTTTGAAATTGTGCCAGTAGGGCAGGTCGATTTTTGAAGCCTGCTATTTACACTCAATTTGAAAGTTAGAGTTTGACATGATAAAGAACTACCCTATTTTTTTTTTCCAAATCGTTACCTTTTTTTTGAGGAAACAAGCTTAAAGATTACGTTTAGGTCCAAAATCGTAGCTTTCATTTCGGTGATCAATGAAAGCCATATATCACACCCTTACAAAATTTATAATTTACTGAAGCTTTACAAATTGTCTATGAACGTGATGCACGGCAGAAGCACATTATTATTAATCCACTGTACCATCAAATAAAACCTACATTTACTTCTAAAGGAAAATTATAAGGAACTATTAGGTTGGTGCAAAAATAATATCGTTTTTTTGACGTATTTTTTAACGTCAAAAAACGATATTATTTTTGCACCAACCTAATATTTAGCTACAGTATGATGTAATATGTTATAGAATGCAGTAGTCTAGATTTGATTTTCAATAATCAATGCAAATTTAAAACAATTTATCTTATAATTTGTGCCCAAATACATATATACATATTCTATCTATTTTATCACCTATCAGATCTTATTCATTGTGCAGCCTTTTTTAATCTGCTACATTTTTTTTTTTTACAGTTTTTACTTTACTTTATCGAATACAGTAAAAAAGAAATTGCATATTTTCTTTGTGGTGATTTATAATTAGAATTCTGGTTAGAATATATTTTCATTCAATGTATCTAATACAAAAGAAATCTTCATTTGGATTTATTCTTGAAAGAGTAAAATTCTTAAGTCAGTTTGTAATTTTCTTACAAACCGACTTAAGAATTAGGCATTTCTTAATCGACTTAATTTATTAGGCATTTCTGTACAATTTTCAGACGATCGTTGAACCTAAATCCAAATTTGGTGAAAGATATGAATCTAATTTTTGGTGTCAGTACTTATGATGTTGCACTCAATATAGAAGCTGGGAGCTAATGTTGATTTTCTAAAAACAAGTGAAAAATCAATCAGCTCTATTTTATCGTTTGTTTCAAGAAAATAAATTAGAGATTTTTAAAGTCTTAACGAATTTAAATTTTAACGAATTATCATGAAGTAGAAATGTTTATACAACAGATTAAATGATCTGATACAAACTAATATTCAAAAATCTTTAAAACAAAGGTAAAAGATTTCGTAGCTCATAGAAGGGATATACAGTTACATACATTTAAAAGTAGACGAAGAGTGATTGTTTGAAATATTTAGCTTTTTTGGATTGTTGAAAGAAAATTCTTTGAAGTGCCATGTCTTTGGTTAAAGGCCGATAATTGGCGGATAATTTTTACATTGGTAAGAACTTGAACTCTGAACACAGCGAAAAGAAACGAAACCATTGATTTTAGTGTCCCCGACATGTAAATTGCATTTTGGGCTCATCTTTTTGCTGATGACCCTTCATTCTGTCTTCATGAGTTCATGCTTATTCCCTTTTCGTTCTCCTTCGCTGACAATTTTTTATGTTATTGAGAGTGTAGACCTCTCTCTCGAGTACCTTGTAACACATTATTTATCACTTCTCAGTTGCGTCTCTGTCTTCGGGCAGATTGCACTCAGGGTCGACTCCGTCAAAGGACAGATTCGCAACTGAGGAAAATTATACTATGAGGTGCCCAGCTCTGAAGAACAGCTGATCGAGGTCGCGTCCTCTCATTACACCAGAGAGAGGGATCGGTACTCGCACCGAGGCTAGCGCAATCGACGGTTGCGTGGTCTGCGGACAGTTTTTGTCCCTAGCCGAGGTGTTCGCACTCGGGTCCCCATCTTAAAAACAGACCTTGTGTCAAAACTCGTCTTAGTGGGGAGACAGAGTAAATACGTTGTGTTTTACGAGACACCTCCAAAACTGCGTGGGTGGATGAGTCAGTGATTGCTGATTTCACCCGTCAAGCATATTTAAGAATGACCGGAAGTGAGAACTATCCATTCGCATGAAGGAAAGCTTTATGTGTGTGTGTGTGTGTGTGTGTGTGCGTGTGTACAGGAAGAACTTAACTGATCTGTCAGTCAGCTTCTACCCGCCACTACAGATTTCATCACAAAAAAGAAAAAAAAAAGTGAATTTGTTATATAAACAACACAAGGAAAATGCGGAGAGCAGAGGAGGTTAAGGAAACGCACTTTAACTGGGATGTTTCCAGCACATTGACATTTCATTGAAATCTGTTCAATTTTACGAGGGGGGGGGGGCATCGAGAGAAAGAAAAAAAATGAAGAAAAATAAAACTCGAATAAACTCGGTGCCTTCCTGAGGATTTGCT
>OZ010580.1:111600783-111608283 GCA_963932145.1 Acanthosepion lycidas | reverse complement strand
TTTTATGGAAAACATCGAGCTGAGGTATATATATATATATATATATATATATATATATATATATATATATATATGAGGTACTGAAAAGTCTGACTTAGAAGCATTTAAGTAAATGCTCTGTTTATAATAAACAGTATTAAATAACATTTACCGGCCATGAAAATTTCTCGGACATTCAGGTCGGTAAATGTTATTTAATACTGTTTATTATAAACAGAGCATTTACTTAAATACTTGTATCTATAAAAAGAACGTTAAACATAAAAATGTCTTTAATAAATAAATTGTCGGACTTTGTCCATTTCGTAATATATATATATATATATATATGTGCATATATATATATATGTGCATATATATATATATATATGTGCATATATATATGTGTGTGTGTGCATATATATATACATATATATGTGAATATATATATATATATACATATATGTATATATATATATGTATATATATATATATATATATATATATATATATATATATACATATACATATATATACATATATGTATATATATATATATATATATATATATATATATAACGTCATCCACAGACAGACTGTTTCGCTGTTTCACAGCTCATCAGTGTGCCTAGACATCCGGTTGCCTCTAGCTCGGATATATATATATATATTATTTTTTATTATTCCCTATCGACTATGATATATTTGCTTCATTTATCAATATGGCATATTAGCTGTTCAAATTCCAAGCATATACGCAGGTTGCCGAACAGATTTCCGTGTGTGCCTTCATGAATATTTTTGGTTAGTTTAATGTGTCAATAGGCAACAATTGTGGATAATTTCGTATCGACAGAGAAACCAACTCACTAATAATAATATGATCAAAAACTGATACCCACATTTTACCACCTATACTTACACACACACACACACACACACACTACTCGAAGCATAACAACGCAGTATCATTTGTTGGATCTAATTCTATCATACATTTCCATAAAGATAGGTAAATCTAATTCGTCGCCTCAATATGCATAATTTCCTGAAACTTAATGCCATCGTCCCCTTCCCTAAGATTTCAGATTCTCTTTCTCTTTGGCATTCTAGAAGGATGAATGCGAATGATCTACGCGCCACAATATGGTTAGAGATGAATTCGCTTACACATTCACACAAAAGCATATCTACACACACACACTCACATGTATATATACATATATATATATATATATATATATATATATATATATATATATATATATATATATATGTATATGTACGTCTCTGTGTGTGTGATAGTTCACGTATAAATAGTAAATCGATAAGTCCGTAACCTAGTGAGCATTTATGACAAAAAATATATATTTCCCAATACAATCTCCTTCCTTATCAATACACTTAATTCAACTTTGAATACGAATTGATAATTCCAATAAAAAATACAAGCTATGGGCTCATTCACGCTATATATATATATATATATATATATATATATATATATATATATATATATATATATATATATATATATATTATAAATTAGCTGATTTAAAATATGGTTTCTTCGCTACACAGTAATAACCAAGTTTCAAAAACTGAAGCTAAAAACTTCAAATTTAATTATATAATTAAATTAAAAGCATTAGTTCTGTTTCATCTTCAAGCAAATTTTGGAATAACTTTTAAATTTACTGAGTTTTAAAGGCACATATAAATTCGTAATTTCCTGTTTCCAAGGATAGAGAGAAATCCATTCATTCAGACAAGGGCAGTAGCGTGTTCATTTTTATTAACTATTGTTGTATCAATTATGAGTTACGTTCGAAAAAGAAATTAAGTCTAGGGAGGGTAGGGGTGTGTTTTTTTCAACGAATTCTGACATCTGTTAAACGCATGTCGTCTGTTTTTGTTTTTTTTAACGGCAAAATCTTTCGACATTTTTTTTCGTACTTGTATACTTAAAGATTCTTTTTAAACGGAGTGTTTGGGTTATAATTGGTTTTATTTAACTACAATTTTAAAATATTTTTACTTTAATTACTAATACACTATATTTCTTTATAAATCAAGTAAATGTAATAGAATTATTTCAATTATTTAAAAATTATGTTTTCATATCAAATATAAGTATGTATAATTACCAGCTCCCATTTTTTTATTTTATATTTAAATATTATTTAAGGAAAATTTTTTACAATGACAGCAAAGAATAGCTATTTCATTTCTTTGATTCAGTAATTTTTTATTTTTAATAAACTTAGTAATATATAGTTTCTCATGTATGCACAATATTCTACATATTCTAGATTTTCTTATTAATTTCCATTTTACTGTAAGTGTTTTATTGGATTCTTTTAAGTGTCAGAAATATTTCGAAAGGGATCTCTGGTTTCTTTATTTATTTATCCTAAATGAAGTTTGATGTTGATTGAATCTCTTTTTAGACTCATGGCTTGTGCAACCTATATAGATTTTTATGTTTTCGGAATTCTCACTAGATGAGATATTGTATATTAATGATTCCGTGCGACATTTATTTTGTAGAGGACAAATATGAGGGTTTCTACAGTTACATAATATTTGTTTATCTTCATATCTTTTTATTTTTATATTGTCTAAATTTCTTTGGTTTTGGCCTAAGTGTTTATTGGAGATAGTAGTTGGTTAGAAAGAACTCTACTTAAAGTTAGTAGTTGGTTATAAAGAACTCTACTAACTTTAAAATTGATAAAATTAGAAAGATATTATATAAAGAATTTAAAAGCCTGAACTTAAAAATTACGGTAAGCACTAAATTAAAAAGTTAACTTCCTTGATAAATCATTAGATTTCATGAAAATGTATACATACCTTATAAAAAAACCAATACTAGTACTTTATATATACACCCTAAATCAAATTATCCTCCATCTATAATGAAGCATATACCTTTATCTATCGAAAAAAGAATAATTACAAATTCAGCAAATGAGAAGATTTTCTATGAATATATTAATTTCTCTAATAAAGCTATAAAAGATAGTGGCTACAAAAACCCAAAACTAATATAAAAAAGGAAAGTGGAAAACGTAGAAAAATAATTTGGTATACACCCCCATACAACCAAATGGTAAAGAACAAATTAGGACAAAATTTCTTTGCTTTAATAGTTAAGCACTTTCCTACAGAAAGTAAACTAAGTACTGTCTTCAATAAAAATACACTAAAATTAAGTTACAGCTGTACTGAAAACTTAGAAAAAGTTATTATAAATAAGAACTATATTTTAAACAAGTCTTTGGAATAAACAACAAACCTGGTATTGAACCTTCCTGTAATTGTACAAAGGAAGTTGTCCGGTAGAGGGCAAATGCAGATCTACTACGATTATATACCAAGCAACCATTTCCCACCAAAGAAAATATGTTAAATTATAATGTTTACATTGGAGTTTCTGCCGGGGAATGGAAACATAGGCACCCTTTTATCTACCCTAAATTAAAACACCAGACAACCCTTTCAAAATAATTTTGGCAATTGAAGGAGAAAGGTCTGAACCCACAGACAGATTGGAAAATTATAGGTTCCGCTCATACTTCTAATAGTCTTAGATATAGGATTATGTTTGGAAGAAAAAAATACAATAATAAAATACAATAATCAAAGCAAATTATTGAATCAAAGTAATGAATTAGTTTCAAAATGTCGACATAAAAACAATTTTAAGTTTCCATAATATAGATTTTACTTTAAACCTTATAATTCTCTAACTCTTCAAATGTTGAATGTATAACTATTTCTAATTTCCGTTTTTCACCATTTTAATTTTATTTAAGGTTTAATATTGGAATTAATCTTAATCTTTAAAAAAATAATTATAATCTAGTCTCTTCTTATGTATCGGGCACTGTTTTTTAAAAATAAAAACAAAAATACTAAAGAACTTCGGATCATCAATTTAACAGTTCTTTCCTATTATATCAATACACACACACACACACACACACACACACATATATATATATATATATATATATATATATATATATATATATATATACCCAAGTATATGATTGGTGTATATGGAATGAATTCCAATAACAAACAATTACTATTCTTAAAAGAGTGCTCGATACAAAGTAAAGCAGATATAATTATTTATTTAAAAAAAAAAAAATTTATAACATAAATATGTTATAAAATCACTACAAAAATAGCCATTTTGTTTCAACACCCTCGGTGTCTTATCAAGTGATGAGGTTTTACATTCAACGTCATCACTTGATAAGACACCGAGGGTGTTGAAACAAAATGGCTATTTTTGTAGTGATTTTATAACATATTTATGTTATAATTTTTTTTTAAATAATTATATATATATATATATATATATATATATATATATATATATATATATATATATAAGTTATGAACTTTTGTAACCCATGTTCCTGTATCATAAATACATAAATGTATTCATATCAATGAACTTTTGTTAAAAACAAACGAAAAGGCATTAATTTGTTTTAGCTCTTTAAAAATGTCATCCCCAAACCGAAAATTCGATTTTACGATATACAAAATACGGGTAAAAAATTTAAAATATTTCAGAAGCATTATTTTTAAATATGCTAATGATGTAATTGGATAGGACTTCTGTATTTTTAACGCTTTTAATAGTTTATATCTATAGCATAACATACAACCTTGCAAATAAACAAAAATTGCAAACTTGTAGTAGGTTTATGTATCAATTTTCTAATGATGTAATTCGATAGGACTTCTGGATTTTTAATGCATTTAACAGTTTATAGATATAGCATAACATAAAAACTTAAAGATAAACAAAAACCAGGACTAGAAAATTCCAGGAATTCATAGTGCTACAACAATTATAAAAGATTTTAGAAATTTCGTATTCGTGGTAACATTTTTAAAAAATAAACTGAATTAAACCCGTCTTCGCTGTTTTTGAACAAAGGTTCATCGAATTATCATACTGGAAATCTATTATTTTACAAAAAGACACAAACCTTATATATATATATATATATATATATATATATATATATATATATAAACTGTGACTATTACTGCTCCTAATGCAAGACTCTTCGGTAAAGCAAATTGAGTTCTCTCAGATTGTGTGTTTATTTAAAAATAAATACGCATAAATTCACCTTCAACGGTTTAATGGTAGAATCTCCAACTGTTGCCAATTCAGATAAAAGGAAATCTTATCTTTGCCAACGCGTTTCGTCCTCTGACGGACCTTATCATTTGGCTTAAAAAATCCCTCAGCTAAGAAAATCTTTCCTTTTGTTTTTATTCATATTTCCCTTTCACAGATATACCCTATCCGAAATTTATATATATATATATATATATATATATATATATATATATATATATATATATATCTTCCTAGATAAAAACTGTAAAGTTAGATATCTTGGTGAAACGTTTTGTCATTTTTACGACCATTCAATAGAACATCTTCTTGTAGATAAAAATTGATCAGTTTTCAAGCCTTTCTCAAATACCGATCATTGTAAACAAAAGTGTAATTTTCAATATTTCTTTGTAATCCTTAGGGTCGGCATTCAATACAAATTGGCTATCAAAGACGGATGTTGAATTGCTTAATCAGTATTGTTTATATAAACGATTTAAATCATGTATGGCACTCTTGAGGATGTAAAATTAATTTTGACGAATTATAACAATTAAATGTTGCGGACACCTGTCTTTTTCTACTTCCAATAATTTTAAATTACTGAATTATCTTCTCTAAGAATCTTGAATTATTGCCCGTTTTAATTTTACATTTTCCTTTTCCATTTGATCTTGATTAAATCAACATAAATCTTTGGCTGATGATGTGAATAGAGGTCTCGAAAGACGTACGATGAATTAAAAGGGAAATTAGTTTTTTTAGTTGTTGAATGGAATCGAATTCGCGACATATATAATAGGAAGTAAAATGTTTTTGCTATTTTTGTATGTCTGTAGGTAGTGACCTGTATATTAAAATGATATATGCATGCAGATAAGTCACTGGGGTAAATATTAATAGATCCTCATTTACATATATAAAGATTAACGAATCTCTGTTTATTTAATTTTATTAATTATTCTACACAATGCAATCTTTCCAAGATTTTTTCTCCATGGCACTTTGCTGCTCGAAGAGAAAGGCGTATTATTGTATAACAAAAACAGTATAGATTAGTGTAAGAAATGTGTGAATATTGGTTGATTGCAACTGAGGTGAGATAGTCGTGTATTTCGGAATAAAAGCGAAAGTGAAAGTAAAATGGAAACGGACAACAGATAATCATTACGGTCATTCGAGCATGACGCATAAATGGATATTACAATTGTTAAGGTTTGAATGGAGAATGCATCGATAAACAGAGAGTCCAGTTATGGCTGTGAAAAGAAAGGCAAAGAGAAGTGTGCTCGTAAAAATAGAGGGAGTGGAGGGGAGAAGCAATCGGTTGGGTGAGTAAAGAAATAAAAAATGAATGGATACAGGGTTAAAGAGTGCAAAAGTTGATGGGCTAAGATGGGAGGTGTAGATACAATGAACAAATATAAAAGCTTAATCAAGTAGAATAGCAAAGAAAGAAAGAGAATCTAAGGAAAGACGGGAAGAAAGAAAGAAAGAAAGAAAATGGTAAATATATATAAATGACAGAAAAAATAGAGATTGTAAAACAACAAAAAAAAGGAAAAAATTATAGAAGACAAAAAAAGAAAAATAGTACAAAAGAAGGAAAGAAAGAAAGAAAGAAAGAAAGATAATAAAAGACAAAGAAAAATATTATGAAAAACAAAGAAATAAAGAAATATTATAAAAGAGAGAAAGAAAAAGAAAAAGATTACAAATGATAAAGAAAGATTATAAAAGACAAAGAAAGAAAGAAGAAAATATAGAACAAAGAAAGATTATAAAAGGCAAAGAAAGAAAGAAGATTATAAGAGACAGAAAGAAAGATTATAAAAGAAAGAAAAAAGAAATATAAAATAAACCAAGATTATAAAACAAAGATTATGAAAGAAAGGAAGATTAAAAAAGAGAGAAAGAAATATTATGAAAGAAAGAAAGAAAGAATGATTATAAAGGGAAGAGAGAAAGATTATAAAAGAAAGAAAGAAAGAAAGAATGATTATGAAGGGAAGAGAGAAAGATTTTAAAAGAAAGAAAGAAAGAAAGAATGATTATAAAGGGAAGAGAGAAAGATTTTAAAAGAAAGAAAGAAAGAAAGAATGATTATAAAGGGAAGAGAGAAAGATTATAAAAGAAAGAAAGAAAGAAAGAATGATTATAAAGGGAAGAGAGAAAGATTATAAAAGAAAGAAAGAAAGAAAGAATGATTATAAAGGGAAGAGAGAAAGATTTTAAAAGAAAGAAAGAAAGAAAGATTTTAAAAGAAAGAAAGATTATAAAAGAAAGAAAGAAAGATTATAAAAGAAAGAAAGAAAGAAAGAATGATTATGAAGGGAAGAGAGAAAGATTATAAAAGAAAGAAA
>OZ010580.1:111575783-111595783 GCA_963932145.1 Acanthosepion lycidas | reverse complement strand
CTGATGAGGTGTGTTAATAGACATCGAAACATGATTCCATTTGTGTAGCGTTTTTACATGTTTTTTTATGTAATATCCTAAAATAAAGTACACACACACACACACACACACACACATATATATATATATATATATATGTGTGTGTGTGTGTGTGTGTGTGTGTAAGTGAATATACATATATCCAAAGTCGATGGCACGATTCGGAGTTTTATGCGATCTAGCAATCTTAAGGTGCTGAGTATATTCTGACCGTTATGAGGGTCGCGTTTTTGTGGTGATGATTTAAAATTGTGTGTTAAGGTTTGTTTATTTAATTATTGATGCTTAAAATATTATAATTATTTATATCATTTAAATTCTTAAGTTCGAAGAATTAAAAAAGTTATTTAAATTTGAAATTAAGGAAACGAGTTAGGTATCAAGGGGGATAACTTTCTTTTTGCATAAAAACCATAGTTATAACATTTAAAGTAAACTTGTATTAACTGTGTTAATATAATAATGGTTTATACTAACAAAGGTGAAATTATATATACACAGGTTACAAATGAATCGATTTCGGCAATATGGGATTATATGTGTGTATCATAACATTGGGCACTGTATTTACAACATCTGAGGAAGAAATATATTTATATGTACGTGTAAGTATATGTGCATATATGCATATTTTATCATACCCATACATATGCACGCACACACACACGCATATATATATATATATATATATATATATATATATATATATATGTGTGTGTGTGTGTGTGTGTGTGTGTGTGTGTGTGTGTGTGTATAAATGTAAATAAACATATATATGTATATAATTATTTATATATTATATGCGCGGTACTTATTAGAAAGCGCTCAATATCAGAGATAGAGCTAACATATTTGGTTGGATTGATGTGAGTTTGTGACCCGGGGTTTCAAGCTTTTGCGATCGTCAGACAAATATGTTAAAATCTAGAGTCACTCTCTGGATTTCGAAAAATCGTCTAAAAATTAAAGGTTGCATGCGTTTTTAAAAACTAATTTACTAGCTCACTTTGGGCCAGAGTGGCTTTCATCCTGAAAGATTTAGTCATATATTAATATTTAATAATAATAATAATAATAATAATAATAATAATAATAATAATAAGGAAATTAAACCATTGCTGCATAAATTTCTCTTAAAATTTTAGTTGTTTTTGTCTATTCTAACTTGCAGACTAATAGTTATCTTAGCGTTGGCGGATTTAAAATTTTAGGTAAACCCCACGCTAAAAAATTGGGCGAATGGTTTAAAAGAAATGTACGAATAGTTTAAATAGTTTCAGTATTATCAATTAATAATTAATACAAAACAAATAGCTAAAACTTGAAGGAGGAATTTACTTTATTACCTGTAATGATTACGACAAAGAATACATTGGAGAAAGCTCAAGGAATAAAAGGTTATATGAAAACAAAAGTGATCTTTGACAAAACAGTACATTAAACGTATTAGTTGCTTATCGTAACGAGATTGACCACAATTTTATTTAAAAAAAAAAAAAACTTCTCTAATTGAAAGAGATAATAATTCACTGAGACGCAAAGAAAATTCAAGATCAGTGACAGTAAATTTGCGTGCAGGTTCTTACAACGTTTCACCATTCTTGGCAGATCTTTTATTATCACAATGTGGGAGATTTAATAACAAAGATGGTGGAAACAAACAAAAAGGAAGCCTCTCAATAAAATCGGCTAGATTATATACCAAAAAACACATGAAATATTTTTTTTAAAATTGCCAGTGTCGTGCTCATGCGTAGTTGTATCAACATAAACATAAACTTATTCTGAAGAAGTCCTAAAGGACGAAACGCGTCGCACGAAAACCTTTTCTACTTTCTCATACTTCTTTTCCCCTAATAAAAATATACATACATACACACACAGATATATGTGTATGTATGTACGCGCGCGTGTTTAAATTTAAGTATGATTTTTTTTCATCGTTAAAGAGTGGGGACATTGTAGAAAAATAAAACGTTCGATTTTTCGTTTAGATTGGAGTTTTATCTATATTAGGTATATATTTATTTATATATACAAAGCTATAAGCACGTCGGATCTAACAACGGTTTCTTCTGCCAAGGAGAACGCAGGTTCGAATCCGAGCGAAAAGCGCTTATTTTTCTTTTAAAAAGATTTCTCGAATATGCAGACTTGTAGACGAAAATAAATAGACAGTTTAATAAATAAATGGAGCGTCTATTCAGATAGGGATATCCACTAAAGTTATATTTAAAAAATTATATATATATATATATATATATATATATATATATATATATATATATATATATATATATATATATATTTATTTACCTATCATAATTTCACACAAACCCCACCACACGTATATACATACATGCGAGGAAATATTATTCACCGGAAAAAAAAATGTATGTATACATTCACGAGACATTTCCGCCACACTTCCAATCTTTAAATTTCAACATACAAATGCGTATGTATAGACACAACACCACCCGTATACATACATATGTCATATCAGAAACTGCCCACATATGTTTATATATGTATGAGTCCCGACGGACGACCAAGTATGTATATGTGTCTGCATACATCGATGTTTGCGTCAGTACGATGAAAAAACGACAAAGTTTCCCCCCACCACTTCCACAATAACACCAATACACGCAATCTACATAAAACCAAAATTTTTAAAAATTAATCAGTTTGTCTGACGATCGCTAAAGCGTGAAACCCAGGGTCACAAGCTCACATCTATCCAACCATATATGTTAGCTCTATCTCTGATATTGAGCGCTTTCTAATAAGTACCGCGCATATAATATATAAATAATTAGATATATATATATTTATTTATATTTATATACACACACTTTTCACACATATATATATATATATATATATATATATATATGTGTGTGTGTGTGTGTGTGTGTGTGTGTGTGTGTGTATCTTGAATATTACTCGCTTACTTTTGTCTTATCTGATTAGATTTATGGTACTTTGTGTCCTCCATATTTTTTTGACTAACCTTTCAGCCACCCGATTAATATTCATGAACGTTCTCAAATTTAAAGCCTTCATAAACCAGTGACATTCTTGTTCTTGTATATAAACATGTGCTACAAAGTAAATACTCGCATTTGCTTCAGAGAACGAAACGCGTCAACTAAGAATAGTTTTCCATTATATATATATATATATATATATATATATATATATATATATATATTCACCATACATGATCAGCTATGCCAGATTTCATAGTATAACCTCTCACTGTGGTCTAGTTAATAATGCATTAGTTTCTGATTTTGGTGGTATAGTGGTCATGAGTTCAATCCCTGTCGTCACTGAAGTCGGCACCCAGCAGCGACAACCTGTTTCATGCTTATACGCAATCGTCAGACTATATGCGTTGCGTTTTTGCCTGACTATTTATATATACAGGTTAGTGTTGCATTGTGGGTAGTTTGTTGCATTGTTCTAACAGTTATTTTGGTGGGCGGTAACGGTTATGTTTCAAATTATTCCAGGGGCTATTTGCTGAAAATAATTGTGGAGCCGGATGCAATTTTTGGGGCTATTTCTAGTGTTGCTTGTTAAGTTTTTTTATTATTATTAATTATTTTATTTTGGTTGTTATTATTACGTGTACTTGTGTTTAAATTTGCTTAAATTATTTATTGGTTTCAATAAATTTATTTTACGTATTATTTATTTATTTTTCTTTATTCTGGCTCGTTTATAGTTTTCGATTTTTAAATAACGTAGTAAAAATTTCTTTCCGTGTCTGCATTTTGAGATGAGTTCCGATTGTTTATTTGGTCGTTTGTTTTGGTCTGGAAAGGTAATATATAGCTATTTTCTCTTCCAGACAGAGTTTACACTTTTGAGATTTATTATTGTAGGCTGATGCTGTTTTCTTTATTTTCCATTATATTTTTGGTGTGATCTGTTTATATATATATATATATATATATATATATATATATATATATATATATATATACCTTGCATATTTTGCAAATATAAATGTACTGTCTGCAGTAGGAAGATTGTGTTGTATAAGTGCGAAGGATCTGTCTCTTTCCAAAGTTTTCGCTCGAAATTTTGTCAGAAAGAGAAAAGGAACGAACGAACGAAAATAAAAAAGAGCAACAAAATGAATGAGAAGAGAGAGAGAGAGAGAGAGAATGACAGAGAAAGAAAGGAAGTGGAGAACTAACAAAGAAAAGGAGCCACTGGAAGAAAATGAATGTATAAGAAAGAAAGAAAAAGGAAGAGGAGAACTGATAAAAAGAAAAAGGAGCCACAAAAAGAAGGAAGAAAAGAAGTGATAGAAAGAAAAAAAGGAACAAAAAAGAAGAAAGTAAGGGAGAAAGAGAGAGAGATAGAGAGAGAGAGATTAGTTGAAGAGAGACGGAAAGGAAGGATTTATAAAAAGAAAGTAGAAAGTAAGAGGAAGAGATTAAGGGGTTCAAATAACAAAAGAAAGAAGCTGTTAAAAATGTGAACTCAAAAAGGTTACCATGGTGAAAATGTCAATAAAGATCGTTGTGACTTATTTTGTTGTACCAAACTAAATTACTTAGAAAAGCACACTGACAAAACAGCTTGTGACTTACGCCTTAATTATCGAAATCATCATGGAGACACTTAGTCAAAAAAATAAAAAATAAACACGGCTAAAAATTCTAAGAAACTAGAAAGGAGACTGTACAAATAAAGAAATGCGATTAAATTTAGGAAAGCAACGTTGAATTCGACCTTCACTTGCTTTGAGTCGGACCAAAAAGTGAATTATTATCAGAAGAAAAAAAAAAAAAAGAAGAAAAAGCCCCAAGTACCGGAAATTATTTAATATGCGAATCCCTCTTACCCTTATTAGGTTCGAACACGAGGATCGTATCACAATCACAAATAGCAAAATAGCAAGTCAAAGAAAAGAGAAAAATCTAAAAAAAAGACAGTACTGTTATTGATAAAATACTTCCTACGGGTCATGAGGGTTCGTGGGATGTTGAGTCACACGTCATACAACCTTGCCCGACTGAGAAAGGAAAATAATAATAATAATAATAATAATAATAATAATAATAATCTTTTATTAAATGTTTTGACCCATAGTATCTAACGACTTTTAATAGAGATCAAGTGACAGCAAGGTACTAAGTATTCTTGCTGAATTTTAGAAATGCTGTCATTGAGATGTTTTGTTTTTTTTTGAGAGTTAACATTCTTAAAATGCTCATTTTATTTTTGTAAGACTTTTCAGGACTCTTCCCAGTAGGCCTGTAATCATCAGTTCCCTTAAAAGCGACAGTCGTGGAAATTGTTTTTCATTGGAATTAATAATTCTGAGGTCTCCCAACTCCACGGAACGTATAAATTTTAAATAAGCGCTTTATAGTATAATTTCAATTATATTCTTTCGTTGTTATATCTCCTTGACGTTTTTGACAGCCGGACCATCATGGTAGAATTCTGGATATTAACATTGAATATATTCAAATGGTTGTCATAGTTACGAACCTGCTTTGTTCTTAAGCACCAAGAAATAATTTATGTGCAATAACATGTAAATAACATTTTTACACTTAAGTTTTTAGTATTGTATGTACCTGGAGCTAATGCATGTGTAGTATGTAAATTCAGTATGTACACTTAGTTCAAAAATATTTAACCCTCCTTTAAGCAATGTACACACAATACTATGAAAATATTATATATATATATATATAAAAGTGAACATAGAAGTCAACACTTAGAGGCGATAGTCTGTTTCATGCTAGATGCAATCGTCAGGCTACTGAAATTTACATACTCCTCAAAACCTCCAATCTCCCAATCAGGGTGGCCTGACGATTGCATCTAGCATGAAACAGACTGTCGCCTCTAAGTGTTGACTTCTATGTTCACTTTTATATTTACACACGCTCTATCTCTAATATTGAGCACTTTATCCCATAAATATAGCACATAAGACTATCCAATAAATATAGCACATTAAGAATATATTTCTTCACACACACACACACACAAACACACACACACACACACACACATATATATATATATATATATATATATATATATTAGTGTTTTACGCAGCGTAAGTACTAACAATATATCTGCAATAATATAGCAATGAAATAACAAATTAGTCTCGTACTGGGTATGACGATAAACTACATCCAGCAGTAAAGGCTCTGATTGGGGGATTGGAGGTTTTGAGAAGCTTGGAAGCATATCTTAATTTCTGTTGTTCCCAGGTCCACCCTGATCTCGGGTGGTAGCACCTGTGAGGGTCCTACTTATGGGCAAATAGTGAACAGGTCAAACGAAAACAAAACACTATAAAAGTATAAAATACATTTTTATATATGAAAAATTACCAACAATACAATTTTATTTACACTATTTACATTGTTTGAACTGTTGTCCTCATCTTTGTTGCCATATTCACGACGTTTCGGTCGTTTTACAATCCAGCCTTCTTCGGGTTATTGGAATTTTGAACTGAACCCTTTGTTTCGGCCCAACTCCCCGCGTTAGATTGTTCTAGTTTCTACTTCCACGTGCCATACCTCTTCCGGGTATCTTAGTTATCTACCTTTAACTCAACTATCTCAAAGACACATATCCTAGTGGATAAAAGCGTTGGTTGGATCCAGTGACTTGACCCAAAGTTGTAGGTTCAACACCTGACTACTACACTGGTGAAGAAAATCTTAAAACGTTGACTTAGATGGAGATAACTAAGACACCCGGAAGAGACATAGCACGTGCAACTAGAACAATCTACCTTGGTGGACGAAACCCCGATCATCTGAAGAAGGCCGGAGCGTACAACGGCCGAAACGTCGTAAATATGGCAACAAAGATGAGGACAACAGTTCGAACAATTTAAATAGTGTAAAAAATTACAATACCTCTTCACAGAAATATCGACATGAATACAGTTTTAAAGCAAAATGGCCAGCAATACATTATATAGTAGACTTACCAACATTCTGTAGCTGAAGGCATACAATTGCATTCAACATATATTTAGTTGAAGCCATAAAATTTTATTCGAAATATTTAGATTTCGACACTAAATATCCTATAGATGTTGATATATTGCTAAACAAAATCAACCAATCAAACAACCAATAAAATGAGTCGGTTATATCAAATGTTCCTTCTTTTCATTTTAAAATGCATTTAAATATGAATATCTGTACATATTTTGCAGAAGAGATTGTTTCCGGTGTTTCTCTCAGGCTCTAAAAGTTGTTGATACTTTAAACAGGAAAATCGTGTAAAATTAAAAGTAATTGTCTTGCTCGATTGGAAGTATATAATGATCCGTTTTCCATGATACGGCACAATATATAAGACCACAACACGAAATTACAGTTTTACTTAGTGTCATCACCTGAATACAGTAAGGGCAAAGCGTAACGGCCGTACGAACTAACGGAGGAACTAACTAACGAATGTAGGGCACGGTTTTCTTATTTGAATTTTTTGATGAATCTTAAGTTAATGGTCAAATCAGAAAATGTTCCGTAGAAATTCCCATGTCACATGGTTAAATATTTGAGCTGAGCTTAAGTTTAACAAAATATTGTAATAACAATCATGATAATTTTTTCCATTTCACTGAAACAGACGATAAACATTTCCACCTTCTTTCTTTCTTTCTTTCTTTCTTACTGAAACCAAGTAGCGTCTCTGATATGACATTTCCGTCTTTTCACGCGGTCAAAACGGAATAGTCCATTATTAATGAGATTTTGGCAGGGTGTAACGGTCGTGGGATCTAACTAAGGGAGACAATCAGAATTAAAATAGAAGATTATTGCTGTTGATGAAGAGAGCAGTATGACAAAATAACGAGGAGGACACATAGTCGATTATAACCATCACAACACTCAGTCTTATAGGAGTTTACCATTCACATGCATCACAGCCAAAATACAGGGTGACCCAAAAAAAACGGGAACTTTTTAACAATCCAATAAAACCAAGAGTGATGGAAGAAAAATATTTTATTCATAGTAACTGAAACCTTAAAATATGCCATTTAATGATGGAATTTTTATTTTTTTTAAATTACGTCCTGTAGATGGCGTCCTCCTGTAACGTATGCGTTCTTGAAATCTGCTGTTGAGATTCCTCATTGACTGCTGCAACATCTCAGCTGGGATACTATGAATTCCATCTTAATGGCGATATGTTTACTTGCTCAAGATCACTGTCTCGCAGTGTTGCCACTTGCTCATATCTAGGGATACGCACTTCAAAAATTCCCGTTTTTTGTGGTCACCCTGTATATGCGATATAGTAACAGGTTTTGATAAAAACAGCGCATATCCTTTGCCGTTAAGGTTAATTTAGAAGTAGCTTTCTGTCCTATCAGACGGTCGTCGAATGAAGGTTTGCTTGATTGATTTGTTTGTTACGGCTTACCAACCCTTTGTGTAAAGCCAGTATTTTTGTCCTGTAAGAATTTTTTTTTTATTTTGCACATGAATATTGCATTAACATTTTTTTTAATAACAATGATTTTCCAGATACACGTCCTACCATTTAACCCATAACTGGGAGATGGAAATTGATTCATACATTTCCCAAGGAAATTTGCACGTAAGTGACGGTAACGAATCAGACAGAAATTTGAACTCGGCTCTCCTTTTTCTTATTTCGAAACGCCTTCCATTACACCACCCGCAAACTCTGAGGTTGTTCCTAATTATCTACATGTGACTCCCAAGTCACCTTGCTTGCCACCTCCTTCAAACTTAAAAAATAACGCACTCTACAGAAAAAAATAATGCTCCCCCAATACTAAGACTCATGATAAGAGATGCGCAGTGGTTAAGCCCCTAGGGGACTTACCAAACTGGTTAAGGGAGTGGTTCCTAAACAGTTTTTTTTTCCTCTGGGCTGCATTCTCGGAATTAAAATTTGCCCGTTTCTCGCCAAATTTTATATAATAGAATGTACATTTAAAAAAAACAAAAAAAAAAAAAACAAAAAAACAAAAAAAAAAAACGATGTGCGTTTAATAAAATATATAACACAAATAAATTATAGTATGATTAAATTACACAAATTTAATGAAAATATGAGTTTCAGTATCTGTTTATATTTCTGAGATGAGGTATTATGCACGCTATTTACATTATTGTCCTCATCTGTGTTGCCATATTTATCACAACGTTTCAGCCTTTGTACGCTCCGGTCTTCTTCGCTCCGGTCTTCCGGTTGGAATTTCAATCTGAACCCTTTATTTCGCTCGCTGGGGTAGACTGTTCTAGTTCCACGTGCCATGCCTAATGGACTCACTGTGCCATTTGTCCTTAAAGGGACATGGCACAGTGAATAAAGGCGTTGGTTAGATCCAGTGACAGTATCCAAGGAGTTGTGAGTTCAATACCCGGTTAAGGCAGTGGAGAACTTTGAGAGGGAAAATTAGCAGGAGATAACGGATAACTGACATCCATTAAACATGGCACGTGGAACTAGAACAGTCTACACCAGAGAGCGAAATAAAGGGTTCAGTTCGACATTCCAACCACCGGAAAAAGGCCGGAGCGTACAACGGTCGAAACGTTGTGATAAATATGGCAACAAAGATGAGGTCAATAGTCCGAATAATGTAAATAGTGTAAATATGAGTTTGTTTTTGACGAGTAATCGCTTTTATATTAGATCTAATTCGAGATAAACAAATTCTCATCTCCTCATCAACACAAAGAAACCATTCCCTTTTTTTGGGAGCGGGGGGTGTTGATATTTGTCAGGACTGAAAATCCAGTCTGAAAAGGCGCAAGCAGCCCTACGGCAAAGGGGGTCCAGAGAAAGAGTTAAAAAGAGATAACTGCGGATTCGAAGTCGGAAAATTATCATTGATAACTCTCTCCTCCAATTTGAGAACCCTCGTTATTATATTTTTAATACTTGATATAATGCAAAAATATCACAATTATAAAATTGGTCAAAAATTATTCATAGCTATTTACACTGAGACTCATGCATGAAAATTACAAGTAAACCATAACAATATTTGAAAATTTTTAAATCATATTTATTTTTGGCAGATGAAATTTTTGAAACGGTTTGATTATCTTTCAGTCATTCCCGCCTCACCTGCTATCATCTTCCGCCGTATGAATCTGACTTGCCCCCCTCGGCTATGGGTAAATAGTAGGATAGACAGTGTTCTATAGCTTTGGGTGGCAACCGGTTTAGGAGAAGGAAAACTCTGTATTCAAAACTGTATATAGCTCTGGCGAAGCACATACTATCCAGCTAAGGAAAGGATCGTTTGTATTGACTTCATGATCCCAACTACGGTCGATCCCTTTAAGGCAAAAATAGCCATTAAGACACAAGAGGTTACTGAGTGCGAAAGAATATGAGAAAAAGAAAAAATATTATGGATTGATTCGTTCTTTACAGGTTATCTATCCTTTAAAGTCAGAAAATATTTTCAGATTGTAATGAATTTTTGTGCCTGTCGGGGGTGGTGATATAATAATGATTTTAATGATACAAGTCTTACTAATGAACTCGCTGAGGGAAGATGAGGTGGATTCATACGCGTAAGTGAATATAACAAGCCCAACTGGAATTGGAACTCAGTTCCCTGATTAACAACTCTGAGCCATTATCCATTGCACCACACACACATCCAAACTTATGAAACCTGTTATTGCCAAGTGGTCACCCATCTAACTATTGACCAGAGATTGCATTGCTTAACTTCGGTGATCGTATTGCAATCGGTGTTTCAACGTGATATGTACTTAAGCTTCTCATTATTAAGGTACGGTGGTATAATTGGACAGCGTCTCGAATTGAGGATTCGGAGAGCCGAGTTCGAATTCCAGTCGGATCCATTACATTCACCGTCTTCATCTCTCCCCAGCTATGGGTAAATAGCAGGACAGACCGGGCTTTATAGCCTTGGATGGCAATTAGTTAACCTACTGCAGGAAAAAATCTGCCACGAAAGATACATGATCACCTAAGCGTCTATCACATGAACTGAGAACACAAGATAATGATTTACGTTAAATTTTTCAAGATCAAAGTTGAGAGAATTCCACACGCGGGAAGAGCGATAAAAGAAACTGTTAGCATAGAAGTTACGATTACATGTAGCCATTTTAGTTGTAAATTGATGAGACTTTGCCGCCAACCTCGCACAGCGCTTAAATTCTTAAAGACGAGGTACCAAAGAGGAAAGCTCATCAGAACAATTACTATGAAAATATTGACAGAACGGAACATGGAAGATACATTGTGACGGTGTGAAAGTTATTGATTCCGAAATGCCAGGTCAGGACAGATAATAGTGCAGATTCTTCTTACAATTTTGTTAAGAATGGTAGACTTACAAATGTGTAGAATAGATCCTGACTAGAAAAAGCTGGGTGAATGTCAGGATCCACGAATATCTTTATTTTTGTATTGTTTTCTGTGAGAGTTACAGGGAAAATATGATCAGCCTGCATGGTCAAATCAAAGACATTTGATTTAATTCCCAAAAGATAGTATTCCCCACTCATTCTTGCCTATTTCTGGACTCCATCTTGAATGCATTCTATTATTATAGGATTGATGATTTCTGTCTCGTCCCAGGAGATATTTACTATTCCACGAAGTCTTGTCGATCTTAGACTTTATATCATTCATTCTCAACGGCTTGTTCTGAGCTGCCGTTAATGGAGTCTCTGCATTATTAAAGTCTCTGCAAATCATCTTACCTCGTTGTCTCCTTAACGTCTTTTTTATCAAAGAGGAATCTATTAAACGTAGGGAAGATGTTAAGATTCAATTTTGATAATGATTACACGCTTTCAACTGAATCCATATGTACAAGTTGATACATAAAGATTTAATAGATTATAGTTTCTATCATCTCTTTCGAAATAACACATTTTGATCTGTATCAAATTATCTCAAAAAGAGTATTGTTCACAAAGATTAGATTTCCTTCAGGTTTAAATTACATAACCTTCTACCAAATACCTCTTTTTATATACTAGCATTGCTTTGCATCACACTGACGCGTGTTGAAATCCTCACAATATTTACTGTTGTTGAAGTTATCGGCAACATTTTTGTCGACATGTACAGACTCTACGTCACGTTCAATTTTGAAAACCGGTAGATGAAATTTGAATAAGCTGATTTGCTTGGGACAAGAAACCCTATATTCACGGTTAATAAATAATCAATATATTTCTTAGAATTTCATGGTAAACAATATTTTTTAAGAATTTTTTTTTTCCTTTTTAACAGTGCAGCATAAATTCTTAGGATTTCTTACTCTTGGGCATACAACGAACAACTGGCCATACGTAAATATTTTTTCTGGAACCAAATTCTAACTTTTTGAAGCGTTTAGCTTTGTGACTTGTTTATAGTTCTCGCAAAACATGGTCGAACTGGAAACTAGATTCACACATATATATATATATAAAAACTTAAAGAAAAGATATGCGAAAAACAATATTGCATTTTTATTAAATAATTATTTGTTACTTCAATCATTAAATTCTTTTTAAAATAGTGAGAGTATATTGTATATTAAATCATTTTTTTCCTAAAAAGTTAATGAAAATTTATTGTCCTAAGCTACACACCTTAGTAAACCAACTGTACTTTGTACCCCTCACTTTTTTGCACTTCTCCCCAAAATTTGGTTTCGACCGGTCAATGTATGGCTATTTTTTAGAGGGTGTGATGATATTCACTAACCGCCCAACGTGGCACAAAGCCGAGGTTATTGTGGGGTATCCGATCCCGTAGGATCGGGCAAAAATACCCCCTAAACCCCGTAAAAATGGGGTCGGGTAGCTGTCTAACACCCGAGATGAGCCTATGCCAAAGGACAGAGTCTCGTCTGGGTTCCTCTCTACACAGAGGCAGAGAGTTCGACAAGCACACCTCCGAAGTAATTCGGAGAGTGATTTTAGAGGGTGTGATGGACGGACTAACGGAAGTCACGGAGTTATATACGCTTCTTAGTAGGATATAGAATCCGAACAGCAGTGGAGAAATGAGACAGTGGAAAATCTTTTTTGGCAACGCGGGTTGCTTCAAATCAGAATGAAAAACAAGTCTCAATATGGATGTCTGTTTTTATATAAAATCCATTGATGCACTCGGAATGAAAGAACAAAACTGCGCGTTTGTATTGTTTGGTATTAAAGCTGTCAATCCCTGCTGAACTTTTGTTACACTCGACAAAAGCTCGCATACCGCATTGTGACACTAATGCTTTCCAATGATTGGTGATATTATAAATAAGCTTGGTCTTAGACTTATCGATGAGAACTGTGAGATCAGCACACTCTCAACACACACACACACAGACACCCATACATATATATATATATATATATATATATATATATATATATATATATATGCTGTATTTGAAGGTCCACCCAAATGCATGGAATATTTAAGGGAAAGATTCACACGTGACAATAAAAAATCAAAATTATGACCGTACCCTTATGTGACATTCTTACTAACCATGAAGAAACGCTTAAAGTATTAGCACAAATAATACTACTGGTATTTTTTCATAGAAGTGAAGTAAAGTTTAATTACTAGAAAAAAGAATAATTTTAGAACATTTTTCGGTAAAGAAGAATTTTAGTATCATTTCATCATGAATTTATTGAAAATTGTTTTAATTGTTTTTCAGAGAGAAGTATCTGCGCATAGAGTAAATTCTTAATAGTTACAAACAGATCTACTAGTATTGGTGAACACTTGTACATATGGTAATAGGCAAAAAAGCAGACATATTTTTGTTGTTGATAAATGAAGTCCCATACCATACTTGCAGAGTAGCAAATTTCAATACCTCTATATCAACAAAAACACACATAAAGCAAGCAGCAATTTGCCAGTCAAAGCAAACATTTCTGAAAAATCTTGTGTCTATAGAAAACAACCAGCAAAATATTGTGCAATTTCATAAATTCCTTAATTTCCTGGCTGAATTTTTCAGGGATATTTTTATTGATTGTTTGTTCATTTCCAGGAGTCCTAATTTCAGAGTTAAGTTCTATGCGTGCATTGGTTCCCGGTGAACGCCACTTTTGTTCCCTTTTATACATAATGCTGCTGAATTGGACGCAGAGTAATTTTTTGGTGCATTATTTTCGAGGAAAAAAAAATACTCATTTAAATTTGAATCGTGAATGAATGATGCGTGTATCGTTGGGAAAGGTTTAGATCGTCAGTGAGACATCGGTTGATGATACCCCGCCGCTTAAGGATTAAAAAATGATCAAGAATACCGAGGTGAATGTCACTTGATCTCTAACTGAAAACTCAGTACGTAGAAGAGACATAATGAATGCTAGGTCAACGAGCGTTATCACTATTATTACACCACACTCATCTGTCTATCATCCTAAATATAATTATAATAAATAGCACATCTAACAAGTCCCACATTACCACCATAGCTACAATACAGTCTCTGCCTTTTTCTCTTTTCCCCCAAATGATAATAATTTCCAAGTAATAATAATTTCCGAACCATCCATTCAAAGAACACGTCGAGCGCTAAATCGATGCAATAACAAATAATCACTGGCCATTGGCATCACGAAGCCTGCACAATAAAGTAGCAATATCGATTGACATAGCACCGCCTCCCGGTCGTAATAATGGCGCCATTGAAAACTGAGTTGGCCAATAGATAAAGGTGCGGCCTAATTTTCCTGTGCGAACACTCACGCACGTCCTGCTTACACCGGTCAGTCATTGTGATCTAAATTATTCACGAGTACTACCGGACTTGATATTTGTCTTCGCTTCAGCCATGCTGACCACATTGCATCGAAATCAGGAAAAGTTTATAATTCTATTGCAACGTTTACCGAAGTCTCTCTTCTTTTTGTTTTCTTTTTTTTTAATGTTGCTTCTCATTCCAGCATTTGGCGCCACATTGTCTCGTTCGTTTTCTGTTTTTGATTTCCGTTGGCCTCATTCTTTTTTCGCTATTTGTCGGCTATTCCCCCTAAAAATCTATCAACTTAATATCGTGTTTGGCGATTGAAATAGTTTTCTAGTCTGTGTTCAGTGCCACAAATCCAGTACTGTCAATACTGCTTTTCAACTTCCTCTAACCGTTTTTGACGCAACACAATCTATCAAGAACCTGGCAGCTGATTTCTCCTCTGATTTTGCGCTAACAGCTCAGTAGAGGGGAAAACTGGATTATAACTTTGAATAGTTCAAAATTCACGTTTCAACACCATTATATATCTTAAGTTTCCTCCAGTCACGATGAACGATTCCACACTTAATGAGGCTCCATGCTTGGAACGTCTGCTGAGACTAAATTTGTAAAGTGAGTGGCCTTGGTGAAATGTAAAAAATAAGTAGAACTTTCTAAGAGTACAATAATAATAATAGTAATAATAATAATAAAACAGGGCAAAAAAATAATATAAAGCAGGCAAATTCTATATACAAGACAGTATATGACAAAAGGTTCACAAACTAAGAACTGGGGTTGAGACACAACAGCAAGTTCGGATAAGCGAACTGGGGTTGATAGACAAGAGCAAGTTCGGATAAGCGAACGTTTTGACTTCAAGACCAGACAGACCGGGACTGAATCATATGAAATCAGGAACCGGCCTATTTTATTGGCTTGGAAAAAATCCCAGCATGCATTTGTGTGCTTCTGTCTATAAAGTCGCGGAAGGGAAAATATTTTGCAGTCATTCTCTATGGAAATTGGAATGAATACAAGTTCATTCCAGATCTTAAGTGAAACTTATATATAAAATTCATTGCTATAGATGCTGGGGAAATTGTCGTTTCATTCCAAGAAATACCTGACACCTTCTGCCATGCTTTATCTTTACAAGAGTCTGATTATGTCAAAAACAGAGTTTTGCTGAAATATCTAGCCTGAAGCTACTCAATCTTCTCTATCCCGCTTTGATAGTTTACGCTGTTTTGTTGAAGATTTATTCTCCACTTTGTTTTTATAGAATGTAAAAATACTGGAAAGAAAAAAAATATTGAACTGTTTCGTAATATCAGTCCTCCTGTATGGCAGTGAATGCCGGGCAAACTTCTCATAGATGGAGAAGAGACTTGAAACAACAGAAATGTGGTTCTACAGAAGGATGCTGAGCGTATCATGGGCCAAAGATGTGAGCAACTACGAAGTTTTAGAGAAAATGGAAACATAAAAAGGGCATTTACACTTAACATCCGGAAAAGGCAGTTAAAATGTTTAGGGTATGTAATGAGGAAAGAGGGCTCGGAAAATTTGATACTCAAAGGACAGATTGAAGGCAAAAGTGAAAGAGGAAAACAATGCATAACCTACCTAGAGAACTTGAGCAAATGGATACCGGAACAGGCTTTAGGCGAGATAACAAGAAGACAAAATTTATTAAGAGCTATAAAAGGATAGGAAATTATGGAGAGCCATGATCACTAATGTCCTGAAGGAGCACGGCACATAGAAGAAATCGCTATTCAATGGCAAATATTCTGAGGAGATCCATTTTTTTAGTTCCACTAGTCCAGTCCTTTACAGTTAGGAATCACCATGTCAAATTCACAGAGTTGAATCCGCCTCATTTCTTCCGTGTTCTAAAAATAAAAAGAAAGTTCCAGCTCAGCTTTTTTTCCAAGAAATGCTACTTTATGAAAGAGAATCACGCGGGAGTACTTCAGTAAACACCACTGTCTTAACCTTTTCAGATCATTGGTCAATTATCTATCTTTCTTATCCTCATAATCTTCATCTCCTCTTTCATTCTTATCACCTTACTCAGCATTACTATTTTAATAATTCTCTAGTTTGAGTGTCTCTCGAGCCTTGTATTGCCCGAATTTTAATCATTTAAAATTTGGTATGATGATATTCTAAGAGTAGTTAAGATGTTCAACAAAGCCAAAAGTGCTTGGCGCTCATTGAGGAGAGAACTCACTTTTCAGGCGTAGCTGATTCAGCGAGAGAAGCTTGTTAACCATTACCATTACCCCCTTTTCTAAGCGTAACTTCGTAACATGGCCGAAAATACAGGGAACCCACTGAGGATCGAGCTCACTACTCTGTTGAAATTGTTCTAGCCAGGCAAGCTTGCTAACCATTACACCACGTCGAATTTAGAATTTAGTATGAATGTATAATTATAGACTTGTCCTCATCTTTATTATCATATTCACAACGTTTCGCCCATTGTACACCAAGTAAAATTGGACGATTGTGGCTCAAGTATAAAGTCAAGCTAAAGAGTAACCGCTCAACTGTCAATAGTACCTCATACTAACTTCGAGCGAGTTGCCCTGGATAGAAATTACTGGGGATATTTGTGGCAGAGTGGTATCAGAAATTTGGATATCAGTCGTATTGACCAGTTAAGAGACGAAAGACTACAGCGAAAAGGATCAGCAAATATTGCTGTGGCTATGTCCCGAGATCCTCGCTGTTGCAAAATTTGTAGACTACAGGTCACTAGCGGGACTGAAGTGTCATGTATGAAAACTGTATGAGGTTGTCGTATCCTCATATGTCGAAATAGACGGGAGAGTCCATCAGTCCTTCATATATATATGTGTGTGTGTGTGTGTGGTGTTATTTTCCTTGTTGGCTGCTGGGTCGTGTAATTTGATAATTGTGTATTTAGGCAGCTGTTGTGGTAGGATCCACCTAATTTGCATAGTGGAGTACCGACCATATAAATATGGTTGGTGTCGGGAAGAGAGGGAAGGAATCGAGAGATTCCTCGGCGACTGTCGAACTCTCTGCATTAGCAGAGGGGAACCCGGACGAGGCTTTGCCGAAGGGCAAGGGTTCGTCCGGGGAGGTTGACAGGGCCTGAACCCATCTAGGCGGGTTCAGAAAGGCCATATTTTTGGCCGAGCCTACGGGCTCGGGGATACCCACATTAAAACGGCCTTGTGCCACATTCGATCCTCGTGGGTGGATTGATAAATACAGGAATCGAGAGATTCCTCGGCGACTGTCGAACTCTCTGCATTAGCAGAGGGGAACCCGGACGAGGCTTTGCCGAAGGGCAAGGTTTCGTCCGGGGAGGTTGACAGGGCCTGAACCCGTCTAGGCGGGTTCAGAAAGGCCATATTTTTGGCCGAGCCTACGGGCTCGGGGATACCCACATTAAAACGGCCTTGTGCCACATTCGATCCTCGTGGGTGGATTGATAAATACAGGAATCAAGAGATTCAACCAGAGACTCTGCCCGACTGCGACTCAGTCAACACATTCTCCAGGAACGGTCTTCCCAGGAATATACAAAAGACTATATGTAAATATTGTGTACACTTTCTTGTTTCAATACATTTTGTTCTAAGTACATTTTGTGTTGCATTATTATTCCATGCATTAGTCAAGTTTCAACAGCAGCAATCCTTCATTTTATACTTGTTTCATTAAAGACGGCACTGAGTGTGTAGAATCTGTCCAAATGTTCTATAATTCCGAGCACTTTCGGCTATACTTTTAGCCATTATCAAGGATGATTTTTTATTGCGTTTTAATTACAGCCAAGTTTAGATTTTTGGGGTTTTTTTTTATACGAAACTGACTTTTTATGAATTCAGAAATAATTTGTCTCAGTAAAACGCAGGTAGAACCTTGCTTGATTATGAAGCACTTCGTAGCCGATGAATGAATGCATATTATATCTACTGAGACATAACTGACAGGATTGATATCGTTTTCAAATCAGTATAACCTACGGTGTTATAGGGATTAGAACGCTGATCTCACGAGATTTGTGTGTCGGCTTCTTGATCACTAAGTGATCCATAGATGTTGCGGTTGGCAATAAACAAAAACTATATCTAGCTATCATTAGTCGATCAACAAGTATTTTACTTGCTATTCACAGCTACAAATAGCAACTCTTGAAATGTCCAGATTTAATCTTCTGTCTTCAGATTTCTTTCTACAATATCTATATTGATAATATATATCGATAACGTTATAGACGAGCGAATGTATTAAATATCAAAATCTGTTTTTAAACTTGATTTGTTTAACGACCAAGAGTGGCTCACGCCATATTCCGTTGTCTTCGGCTGTTAATAAAGAGCTTGGAGAGGTGATGGCTGCCACCAAGCTATTTGAAAGCCTACTGAAATAACACGAGTTATTCCTTTTGCATTTGCCGTCCCATGACAATTTATGCAGTCGAGGACCGGACAATGATGTTTTACGGATTATCAACCCATTGTAGGTTCTTAAATACCGAAACTTGGGTCACTTCGAAATGTTTGGTTACAATCATGCTTTTCATCATATTTTCAACAAGTATTTTACTTGCTAATTGCTAGCGTTTATATACAATTGTTTATTTTCTGGATTTTTTACATGAATTTTTCAACTATTTTGTTCCAATTTCTGGATTTTCGAGGTTGTTTTTATTTATTTTATTCCATTTTCTGGATTTTTGAAAAAAAAAATTTAATTTTCTGGATTTAAATTTTTTTTTTCAACTATTTTCTTCTAATTTCCTCATCTATTTTCTTCTATTTTCTGGATTTTCGAAATGTTTTTTTCATCTATGTTGTTCTATGACCAAATGTTCAGGTGCACTTAACTACTCGTCTCAAAGACGCTGTGAATGTAACACGTAAGATGCGAATGGCTGTGCAAAGGGTATAAGTAATAATTCCTGATTTCAAAAATGATGTAGAATCTCTTTTTATGTTTCTCGGTCTGATTCCAATGCATGTGTGGGTGGTGCAATGGAACGAGAAATCTGTGCATCTGAATTCGAACTCCTGTCTTCTTTCCACACATACGGATTAAATAACAAAATAAACCGGACACTCTAACTGTGTAGTCTAGAAGAAGGGCAACTCAAAATTGTATGTGGCCTTCGTAGGGAACATACTTGAACTGTAACTAAGATCTGCTCAGAATAGTTGCAGTATAAAGCACAGGTGGGCTC